>JAIPMN010017342.1:0-26172 GCA_020650975.1 Apostichopus californicus
TGAGCTCAAATAGTCCATGTATCCAGACTCTGAAACAGATGCAAAGAAAACAGCAATGTGATGAATTACGTACGAGAGGCAGAGCATACAGACGGAGGAGAGCACATCTCAGAGAGAGAAAATACAAGCTACTTGGTAGAACTAAACCACTCCAGCATCCATAAAAGACATCAACTGATTCATGACCAGTTACTCTGAGGTGACAAACTACACTGATGATGAAGATGACAATATTTACCAGTGATGCCAGTAATTTGTAAACTGAGTCTATCCACACTCACCGTGATGAGTTAAAACAGTATCACTCACTCAGGGAAGTAAGCAATCAAGCTGATGACCATGACCTTGGCAAGTGCCATCAAACTTGCAAGGCCTTCTGCTGTTGTCATTACAAGATACTGCTGAGAGACGTGACACCTCTCTCCACATGTAGGCTGTTGTGGCATATGTAGGGGATGTCAAATGGTTTGGTCCTTAACTTTACTTTGCACAATACTTTGAAGAGCATATATGTCAGAATGTGGACTCTACTACCTGCTGGCTCTTCTCTTAGCTGCCAGGGGTAGCATTGTGAAAATAATGCCATATGCTGGTGCCCCTGGCTTACTGATGGTGTAGGTGTGGCAGGGAATAGTGTCCGGGCGTCTCACGGACACTTTCCCCGGAGAATTGTGTCTGTAGGACAACTTTCCTGGGGGGAATTGTGTCCGGAGGACAGTATTTTCTGTCTAGGATAAAACTTCCGTTGCAGATTCCATTGTGAAGTTTTATTTGCTCTTTTTTCAATAGTTTCTCTCAACACCCAGCTATCCTCCTTTCATTCACCCGCCCTCAAATTTGTCAAACAGATTACACTAGGCCTATATCAGCTTTTCGGTCCATTCTGGTCTCTATTCTAGCAATACTACAGTATATTACCAAGCAGTGTCTACATGTGATAATGCATTGCAAATTTAATATAAATGATATTAACTTGGTTTAACCTGCACTAACTTAATTGCAACATTGTTTTACATATCGTAACCACTTTAATTACTGTGGAAGAATGTTTAATGAATATTCATACCACGTACATGTTTGCATTATGAAACTATCACCAGCACAAGACCCATCGAACCGTACATTAGTAGCCAACCCAGCTAACCTTCTGACAAGTGATGGGCAGGTGGCCAACTGATTGCCTATAGCACATGCGACCCGCTGCAGTGTCTGAGTGCATCCCGGCACCAAGATACTAAAAAATATTGGAAAGTCTCTCAAAAGAAAGAGAAATTAAAGTAACACTCCTACTGCCTATAGCCTGCATTCGCATAACTTGAGTGTTAAAACAATCAAATCGAGGAGTTGCAGGTAATTTAATTGATCCCCCAAAATGGACAAGACAGGCCCCCCCCCCCCCTTGCTGCCTTGTGTTTTAACTAGTAAGGGGACTAATTCCAGGTCATCTTTTCTAGTAAAATCTCAAAAGTCCTGACCTACCTGCATGGCACATATAAGATTTTTTTTGGGTACCCTAACAATTTCTAACACTTAATCATTATTTAAATTGAAAGCTCAATAGCTCCTTAAGTTATCATTAAAGAGGTCTTTTATACAAACAATACCTTTCCCGTATACCATGACTCATTAAATGTAATCGAATTATTTATTTTAATATTAGAATTATTTCATAAGATCTGTTTCTTATAAGAACCACTTGGGACGCAGAAATTACAACTTGCCCAAGCATGACAAATTTCGTCAATGAAAACATTGCCGGTTTTTACGTCATCTTTAGGAAAATTACATTGAAAAAAGGAAGTACCCGCCATATTTTCTTAGATAAAAATCAAACAAATACAGGGTACAGTCCTGACGAAAGATACTGTACTCTTAATCGGTATCCAGCTCAGGAGAAGTCATTTTGTAATATCAGATCGGGCTGAGTCAGTTAACGGTCTCAACTCTTAATACACAACAGAAGTGTAGAACCTTGCGTGCAAATATGTAACTACTAAGAATTTTTGGGCCTGCGCGTTACATTCAACGTTAACGATGTAGACGGCACATTCGGCTTACTTCACTGAGTATAGTATACTTCTTACAGTAGAATACAAATACGCATGCGTGATATAAAAACTTTGTCACACCTAGAACGTAGAGCGGGAGATTTCCACATTTCCCGCGTACTGAGTAAAGTATATTGACTCTGACCCCGGATTTGACCTCCATGCTCCGGATGGCGGGGAAACTTTCCGCCTCTGCGTATCGGTTGAAATACTTTTGCCGTCGACCTTCATGGTTGATCTTTCTCCAACGTTTAGCAATTCCGACCATCCAAACAACGACCGTAATGATAGTAACGATTGATAAGCAGCAGAGTCAGACAGACATTACTGATCAGTTCAGAATGTTTGTTTAACAATGTGCCTCCTTCTGACAGTCGACGATCGATATATAGCGGACAGCGTCCCTCTGGAGTGTAGTCTCCATGAGAATAATAACATTTGGCCACCTCCTTCCCACAACAGTCGACACTCGAAGTATTGGTCATGATTTAAGTTGAGTTTTGAGGGTGCATGCTGACCGATATATCATTGTCAACTTAGTCTTTGCTGGTAAATTACCTCTTTACAGGCAATATGGGAATGTAGATAGGGCCAGAAACGTTTGTCACTCAACAGAACCACTTTAAAGCTCTTAAAGAGAACCAGGACACTTTCCACGGTGGCGTAGAGACCAAGGGAAAGTGTCCGTAAGACACTATTCACGCAAAGAGGACACTATATCCTAGTAATAAGTGTCCTACGGACGTACGGACACTCATTACTGCCACACTGGCAGCTCTGTATGCACATTCTGTCACGAACTTGGTCAATTAAAAACCAGATCGAACCGGTTTGATGAGAAACAAAACTCACAGATACTGCCCTTTCGAGATAGCCGGAGATATAAGCAATATCGTATGGATCGTTGCGAACCTATTAGCCTTTTCACTAAGATCATGTGTAGTATATGTTCCCTTTCGACGGTAATGGTGATACACACCCGACGATGATCAGACAATCACGGTCCTGATGCAAGGGGGCTGGGGTTGAGAGCGGATCAGTTGTTCGGTAGTTTGGTTTTCGTGCCCAGGTTCATTTCTGGGTGACTTTTCTTAAAAAGTATATACAACGAATTTTGAAACTGTTGCTTTCGACTGTCATCATTCTAAAATAAACCTTCAAGAGACGAACGGTTATCTTATTACTTTTGCATGAATCTTCTATATAATATTATTACATCTTAAAAGTTTCCATACGAAGATTATATAATTTAGTAGAATAGTTTAATGAAAAAGAAATTCTGATTATCTTTTTTGCGTCATATTTTCCGAAAATCTATGAGTCGAGTTATCTGTGGTCCAGCCAGTTGGTTATTATTTATGTCTACAAGTGTCGTCTGCAAAAACTCCCTACTGAATTACATACATTTACTGTGTATACTATAACGGTACAATGAACAGTTATACTAGGTACAGTAAGGTGTGGTGTTTGCGATTGATTGTAACCTTTTCCGAGCGTTCGTAGGTTACCGATATATCTCTAAAAATACTGTCTGACCACTAGAGAAGCTGAGTGACTCGTTAAACAGACCAGAAATTACTCATCGTTCCCAGAAAGTTATTCGTACGTGACAGTTTATGTTGAGTAATCTGTATGTGGAATTGATGAAGGTTGGTATAAACAGGGAGTTGTTATAAACTCCGTTACAAAATATAATGGGCACTGATCGTCATCACTTTTCAAATTGTCCAGCTGTTGTGCAGTCTTGCAAAGTTATGCAGAGTAGTCTAGCCCAAACGTTTTGGCCTTGCCGAGTTAGGTTAGCCTATGTTTAGGAAAGTATAAGTAAAGATTCAAGGCTCATAATGTAACTTTATTTAATTACAAACACAAAGTAACCGATCAATAACTCTACAAACTTTTTCTATCTATAGCCTCGACCTATCTTCTCTTTTTTTTAAATCTATTTTAAGGGAATTAAGGAATTTCTATTTGCTTTAGTTTCTTTTATTAACTTGTAATAACATCATATAATTAACATCACTACTTATATCGCACTGCCGCCGCAGCTTATGTTTGCTCCCACCTCTATTCTATTAGACGATGGAAGTTAACTCTTAAACATTTTTTACAACTAGGCCTAGGCCTACTGTACTAGCCTATCTATTATGCAGGCCAAGGGTTCAAAACTTCTAATTAGGGATTGCACAATTCCTGCACTTTGATTGCATTTGGAATAAATGTTTAGTAAAAAGCCACTTGCGATTAATATTTTTTTGTTATCCCGTCTATAATCCATTAGTAACATCGGCCTAACTTTAGAATCCGTACCATATGAATGGGAAAGCTTACTTCCTATCGGCAGAATAACAACTGTATAATCCGGCTTGGTTTCTGTGTCCCAAATCAATAGAATAACAGTCAGTGAATAGGTGCGTCGCGTGAATGATTCGCTTGAATGAATTTTAGCCTGTCGGGTAGTCGAATGGTACGGATTATAAATTAGTACCGTAACATCTCGGAAATTTCCTTGTCAGTCTTTCCATCTATGAAATAAACGAATGAACAAATAATAGTGAGAATTCTTTCAATTTCTTCCACATGGTAGCCTAACACCACACTTAATTTGGAAATCTAGCCTAACCATCTGTTAATTCACTGAAATTGTGACGCAGTTATAAGATGTTCATGGAATACTTTCATTATTGCTGTTATCTTCGACCACATGGTAGCCTAACAGTAACACCACATTTCTTTTGATTGCGACAGCTTTTCTCCATTAAACCCACCTGGTCAGAGTGCATAAATTTAGAAGTTTGTTTCCTAAATTCATCAGGAAACACATATTGAGACTTAAATGTGAAATTTGTCTGAACTGCTTTCCTGTAATAGGATCTATAGTTTTCAGCAGCTAAGGAGTCTTAACCTGATTGGAACTCTTAACCTAACAGACTTGAAAATAAACTTTTTCTCTTCTCTATAGCCATGAATCCCTCCACTGAAAAAGGGATGATTTCTGGTAGAGAATTAACAACAAACAAAGAAGCGTGTAATGCTGGAGGATGGCTGATTGTTGCTGGTGGTTTTGTACTCTTTGCAGTCATCATTTCACCTAGCAACTGCTACAACATCCTCTTTGTGACCCTCCAGGAGAATTTCAATGCAACTGCTGTGGAGACTGGTAATGTATTTAGATATGGGGGAGGGATGGGCAATGACAGTGTATATTTTAACATTAATACATATATATATGCTCACATATCATTAAAAAATGAATGTATTAAAATTACTTATAGTAGCTATTAATGTTTACATGAACACCTATATGTCCTCTTTGAGGTCATTTACATGATGGTTATGTCCTCTCAAGTTGGTAGAGGGATTTTGGATTGGGGGAGGTGGGGGGGGGGGTCAGTTTACATCATTTATTGCCAATGTGGAACATTTGGATTCATGATCAACATACAGTAATCATATTCAACTGTTGCTTTGTTGGTTATACTTAATACATATGGCACTATTTGTCTTGCAAATTATTGCATCAGTTTTGGGCCTTATAAAATAAGAGCTGTCCTAAAATGGTATTCATTTCATCCTTTCTCCTCACTGGTCCTTACTGATAATGGCATAAACACATGGGGACCATGGTCATAGAGGAGGGGGAAACACTTTGCCAGACTTGGAAGGAAAAAAAATAGGCTAAATACTGTTTTGAATGAGCCTTAATAGATATCTGTCATGAAATAAATATGCAGTTTTGTTAGTAATACTAGCATGTGGGGCTGGTCAGTTGCTCCTCATTCCCCATCCGATGCTTCTAATATATCTATTTTGGGGGAGAATGCCTGCATCTGCCTTCAGATTGGTTGGTGTGCCATTCATTTCTCTTAAACATTTTATATGGGAAGTCATATACCTTTATATTGTCTATATCATACATCTTACTGATTGCTAATTCTAATTATTACTGAAAAAAACGTTTAACCCATTTATTTTCCACTACAAGGTAAACTTGATGAATGTGTTATTAACCTACCATATATATATTGCTGTATTAGTTTTGTTCAGTTGCTTCTGTCTGATATATATAATAAAAAATAATATTAAAAAAAATAAAACTTGGGAAACAAAGACTCTGTACCATGATAATTCCTTCCATTTGAGTTTCCATGCCGAGGTGCAAAGAATTCAGTTCAACTGTTAGCGCAACACATCTTATTTTAAAATTTGTCCAGGAAAAGAAGAAAAAAATACAGAAAATGCAAAAACAAATTGAGCCAAATTTATTGATAGATGTTTTAGACATCTTTTGTATGAAAAAAAACTTGGAGAAGGTAAGTTTTCTTTATTGTTGATGACATTCGATGGCTTTCATTGGCAACAAGTAAATTGCCAGATTTCTGATGACCTGTAGAAGGAGTGAGATGCCTGGAGGAACCGTGTCTCATCAGAGATTCATTGGATGTACCAAGAGATGGAGTAAAGAGGAGCATGCTACAGTAGTAAATACAAATCCACAAATTTGGTTAGAAATAAAGAGAGTGCAGTTACTATTTAAAGTATGTACAACAAAGTGTGTAACCATGAATTTGATCTGCATCATGCAATTTGCTGCCTGTAATTGACTTGTTTGTACTTGACTAATTAACCAAATGTTAATGATCTCTTTAGCTTCAAGTTTGGTTCTAGCCTAACAAGGGAGAAAGCTTCAGTTCAAAGTTGTTGAGAGCTTTGCTGATCATGAATTTTGAAAATTAATAAAAATTACTGCAATTATGCACCATTTACAGACAGTCTGGGGGAGTGCACGGTTAACAACATGCAGACATGTTTACCTGTTGCAAAATCCCAAATTTTATAAATTTCTGAAAAACAACTGCTGTCAGCTTTCCACATCCTTCTGAACATAGATGTATAGCTAACACCATTATCAAAGACTTTGTAAACCAGTCTCCAATTCTTGCATTCACATTTGTATTGTACCTCTTTTACTTGACAATATTGATTATGATAGCATTATGGAACCTTTCAGAGTTTCAGTGTAAATTATTCTCCATTGAAATCCAATGAATGAAGTATTATGTATATTATGGATAAAAACCAGAAAAGCAGTTAACTTATTGTCAGCAACTTACTTCAAGGTTGTTTAAAACACTCTCAATAATTGTTTCCAGTTTGGTGGAAACATTTGAATTACAGGAATGTTAGGGGGGATTAGCTGTAGCATAAAACCATTTCTGTCCATGTAGTTTGAACAATTTGAAAACTAAAAATGCATGAAAGGTTTCTAATCAGGTTTGCTATAAACCAATTTTTCATCTCTCTAAGTTGTGCCATTTAATGGCAGTTTACAAATCATTATCTCATAAAATGTGTCCAGAGAAACAGCAAATTTTTATCGTAGTCATGCAAATGTAGCTTTCCTTTTGAAACTGGATAATTTGGGTTAGTGCTGGGTTGGAGTTGCAAGTACCTGGATCATGAAAACAGAGATGATTGAAAGTTGCTCATTTTCTGTGTAAATTACATGTGGTCATATATGAGTAATACAGGAAAAATGTGAGCTGTTGTCGTTACAAATTCTGGGATTTTTTAATTAGTTAACAAAAGAACCAAGTTTTGTAGCAACAGATACAGAGAATGTAAAATATTTGGTCTACCATAGCAAAATGCTCTGCAAATCGGGCAATGTGCATTGTAAATGTAATGATGTATTTGAATATATTGCAGTTTTGTTCACACTGAACCTCCAAATTGCCCCAAAAAATGTAAACAATAATTAGGCCCTGAGGTATTATTTTTATGAATGGAGAAAACTATTGGTTGTCAGCGAAAGCAGATGCGATTTCCTGCATGGTTACACACTTTTCATTAGTACCTTCAAATTGAAGATTCTGCCTCAAGAATTATTGCTTGTCAGATTCATTTAAAAAAAAGAAAAAAAGTGTGGATTTGTTACACATTACACATAAACTGTATGTTAACCAACAAGCTCCTTGCATGCAGATCTGCGAGTTTCGTCAAACTGCATAACCGTCCAGTCATCAGCTTCCAAAGATGTCAGGCTCGTGCGGGGCCAGCAGATTGACAGGTGGCCATCCAGCCAATAGACGATACCTGCTGGCAAATCTTTGGGGTACCAAGTGGCAAATGGACCATGCTGGCTCATGATGACAACCGCTGAGACGAACACTCCCAAGATAGAAGTGACATCCCCTGGAAATTCAGCCATCGCCAGTCAATCATTTGAATGCCAAGTTTCATTTCCTGCTCAGAATTCCGACAACGACGACAGATCTTAGAATTCCGACCAACGAAGACAGATCTTTTTCCATAGTTGAGGCCGCAGAGCAACTGGGCTACACAAGCCACCTCGCACTAGGCCTTTTTATGTTCTATCAACAACGTTAAAGTGTGAAAATGTGAAACGTGCGCTCCACCTCATGACGGTAAATTTCTTTGACCGTGTCTTTATACAGTATAACTTGTGAATATGCACGACGTCTCTTAATTATGCAAATGAGGTTTTGTTGCTTAACCACCATCTCTCTAAGACTTAAGAACAGTGCAGAAAGTTAAGGTGTCTCCATAGGTCTATCCTATACCCCTTTAATTTGCTCGATGATTTGGGTCCCTTTCAAGGAGGGGTGTGCAGGGCTGGAGGATGTTACTACTTGGAATGGGTAGGGAGTCACCTTCACCTCATTTGGATATCTTATTTGCATAATACAATTTATTATTGATGACCGTGCATATTCATAAGTGGAGGCTAACGTAAGTTTATGTTAGGGCTTTGTTGCAGTGGAGGTTCTTCCTGTTCAAGTGTAAGGATTGTGACATGTTGGGCAGCATTTCTCTCCTAGTTACTCCTTGTGATAACCCTGTTTTACTGTTAACGTCATTGCCATCAGTAAACCAGTCATTTCCTTGTCATGATACAGACGTTCACGAATGAGATATTTTATTTGTGAGAAAACTTTCACACCTAAATACCTGGTTTTGAATCCTGTACCGTGTCAAATGGTTCCCCTAATCAACTACCCTATTACCTTGAAATCTCTTTTGATACTGAACTTTATTAAAAAGGGAATGTGTATAAGATCCCAAATGTGATGCAATAGCTAACTTTAAATTGAAAATTCAAGGAGCTCAAGGTAACTTGAAGATTTACTCCTCCACCGAGAACAATTTGAAGATGGGATTACTTATTTTACCTAAAACCATTGATAAGATTCTTATACCTTTACCAAAAACGGAAATGGCTGGATTTGTGAACTGCGTGTCATAGATGTTGGGACAGAAGATTGACAATATCCAACTCTACTGAAAATGTAGCATGATGACAATCCATTAACTAGTTCTTTATTCCTGAATGCTTACTTTCATGTTTAGCTTGTTCAGTCCTGTTTTTAATTGCATTTCATTTCACTTATAAATGTTTCGTCCTTTATGTGTCTGTGTCTATATTGTCATGTAACTTATCCACTGTTTCCTGCGTTCACATTGCACTTTTTGTAGCTGCTTTTTATTCTGATTTCATGGCTGAAGGCCAAAAGTACTATGCATGATTATCATGGTATTTGTGTGATTGTATGGATTGTAAACTCTGTGATTCAAACAAGACATGATGGAATAATTAAATACTTTGGCGGTGGTTCCATGTTAGTGAGAAAATCTATGAAATATGGTTTCTTCATAAGTTAGTCAGTCAGAAAAGCTTGTAAACTTTGGTGATTCTGAAAAGTATAGCTTCAATATTATTCATAACTAACATAGTTGGGGTAAAATAAATTATAAGGTTCACAATAGAGATCAAGGTCATTTGAGTTCAAAAGAGTTGAAAATTAGTAAAAAATTAGTAAGAAACCTTATAGCAGTAATTACAAAATTAAAGCTTGAGTGAACTTTACACTTTACATGATTCCACCATTAATAGTGAATGCAATATCCATTGAAATTTTTTTGAACACAATAACACATGCACATGTGAAGCCCCTGTAGTATCTATAGTTCAATATCTCTGTCAATTTTTCCTTTGAAGGTCAATATAGGACAAAGCACATAGCCTTTTGAAAATCATAAACTCCCCCAAAAAAGCACTGGTGAACTTGATATTTATAGATCTATATAGATCAAAAACCTTGTCAATCACTTGAAGTCTTGCAGTGGACAAACACCTTTGTTGAAATGAGTCACATCAAATATTGTCATATGAAACATGGTCAGGAATCACTACGGCCCGCTTTATAGCTGTCTGGTCATCCATCGTAATGATTTTCTCACATGCTTTCTGTTTGCTTCTGGGGTTACTGTGGTGTAGGTTGTTTGCATTCATTCTTAGATTTGTAGACTTTAGAAAAATGGCTTTGATATGGAAACATTTTCTGAAGATTGTCTCTGTCCAGACACATTTCAGTACGTATGTAAATTATGTTATGGCTGGTTGCTTTGGCAACATGACTTCAAAATTATGGCAATTTTTAGCGCAGACAGTATACAAAAATTAATTTGTGGAAACTACTTTAGAAGCAAGGATTTGCATTTGTTGTAATTAATGGCAAATATATATATAATTATATATTTATATATATAATAATATATTAATGATAATTAGTGACAATGCTCAATTCATTTGCGTAAAGTGTACACTGGTCTATTGCAGCTGACATTTGGTAACCTTCAAATTATATGTTATCATGGACAAATAATTATTAAAACAAAACTATATATAAAACATATAATAATATAAAAACTATATAAAATAAAAAAATAAAAAAATTGTTCTGTTTATAAATTTTATTTAAAGAAAATAATTCAAAATGGAAAACATGCAACCCACTGCAGTAACTGCAGCATACCATACTGTATCAGACCAAGAGCACGTCTACATTTCGTTTCCACAATTGTTGTATTTGTCAAAATGTTATACGGTACGTTTGGTTCTTCACGTAGTTAGTACATCTCATCAGCCTCCAAATCTTTTAAAATGCTAATTTCTTTTGTTCTTACTTACATCATTTTGACCTGCTTCATCTTAATTCAAATTAATATTGTCTTCTTTGTTTTTGTATTAAAAAAAATCTTTGCCTTTGCACATTTCACGTAAACAGTATTTTATCTGTCTCCACTAATGAGTAAATTCATTAAAGTAGTGTAAGATGGTTTGACACAAAGCAAAATGCTTTGTTGTGAAATAACAGTATGAACTATGCATACATTACCTGTCACTAGAGGATATAATAGCCAGTCGTCTGTAAGGTTTGTTTAGTTCAGTACAGGGAACTAGTACCGAGGATAAAGTCTTTTACTGTAAATTGTTTTGTCTCTTTGACTTGTGATGATTGTGAAAAGTCGCTCAGATCATTTCAAACCATCGCTTCTTGATGACCATTCAGTGTGTAACAAGAAATTGGTGAATTTGTCACACTTATTCCCAGGACATCCACTAATACCCCAACCAACCAACCAACCAACCAATCTTTAACAATTATAGAGAGCCGTTTAATTATTTGCCTCGGTTTCACATATTCTGCAAATGCCACAAACTTTCCATCTTGCCCTATTTTGCCGTGTGCAGTTCATCATCAGTTCACAGTTAATACTCATTCACCCATCATATATTTATTCCTTCATATACCAACCTACTTGCACCAAAACAAAAACCTCTTGTAAATAAGTTGAGTATTGTGGGCGTGTGAAAATGTTGATATCCTCAGTTGTATGCACTATCATTCTCTTTTGTGTGCAATATGAATGTTTAATGGGCGACCTAATTACACGAACCCAAAATGGCTGTGATTGTGGCTCCTAAGCCTTTTCTTCTGCCTCCTGGTGTAGTCAGTACTCTTTGATTTTTGCAGTTGCCACTTGAAGGTAGTTGAGAGTTAAGCTGTAACATCTACAAGCCTGCATTTTGCTGTGCTTATAAAGTTGGATAAATTTCAATATCTGGAGCATTTCTCAAGCTGTCTGAAGTACCCACTGTACTTATTTGTCCTTCCTAGACTTTTCAAGGTAAAGCACTTGCACTAGTCCAGTACAATCAAGGGACTTAACCATGCAATTAGTATAGCTAATCTGTATAGTGTCAGTTACATGTTGGTTTATTGCAGGAATACTTAAAAGGTCTATTCTCTTTCCAATTTGGTTTGACTGGCTTTGATTCAGTATCTATACTATTGCACTCACATGACTTGTTGTATTGGGTTGTTTGTGACCTGTGGTTGAAATTTGGAAGTGGCATGAAGGTCATTCAGTTAATACAGGTCTATACTCTGTACTAGGTTATCTTTATCTGTTATTGGGAAGATTTTATTCAACTTAGACATGATATACTCTCTGTACGTTGGGCTAGCTAGTTAGCCTAGGAGATGTAGAAGTGAACAAATAGTGATGAAAGTTTGTCACAAACTGATTGAGTTTCCAGATAGAACCTATGATGACTGTGTTGTTTAGTTTATATGGAATCAAGCTGCATAAATCACACTATTGCAGGGAATGATTTATCTGGCATCACAAATTGCTCTACAAAATGGTGAAGTTGCTATGCAAGTGTGAAGATGAAAAGCAGTTTTCTACACAGGAGCTAAAGTGTTCTATGAGAGAAAAACTTTAGAGCTTTTAAAAATGCTACACAAAATGTTTACATTATTGTCAATATTTCAACGATTCCCTACATTGATTGATGTATAGGCTGGCATACCAGATTTCCATCTACACCCCTCCCCCCGTAGCATTTATGATTTCATGAAATGAATTACTTGTTTGTGAATTTGAATGAAAAATGAGACTTGGCTCTGCTGGTTGGAATTCACAGTTAGGAATTAGGAAATCCATGACCATGCCGACTTACAAGACAGATTGATGCTTCAAATAGTAACAACGAACATGGTTTTGCTTGATTAACACATGTATACAGAACCAAAATAATACTTTATATTCTTTGTATCCTTGGTACTGTTGTGTATGTTCGGGAATCACAATGTTTGTCACTTCATGTTCGGAATCCTAGTGTATTAAATTTGTCATTTTTTGGTAAAAGTCCAGATTTCAGAGCTCTTTCCTATCCTGTTTTTCATTTGTGGAGGGTTGTCATTAACTCCTTATGCAAGTCTCAAGTCTTGGAATTAGGCAAGTCTCACGTCAGCTCTTAAGTCAATTGGAGAAATTCCAAGTCTCTGAGGGTAAGTCTCAAGTCTCTGAGAGCTGGCCTGAAGTAAATTCTCTGAGGGCTGGCCTGCAGTCTAGTCTCTGAGAGCTGGCCTGAAGTCAAGTCTTAAAGCAATTGAATCTAGTAAAGTCTATTGAGGACTGGCCTGAAGTCAAGACTCTGAGGACTGGCCTAGAGTCAAGTTTCAGGGATCTCCCCGCAGTCTAAGTCATTTACTCAATTGGCCAACACTTTATTTAATAACAAAGAAATGCATTAGTGTGATGCTTTTTTCAGTGTCACATTGTTTAGTTTCTGTGTGAGAGGATTTCACCTTATAATCAGTGTTCTGCATGGAAAGTATTTATTTGCTCCGTCCTACTGAGGGCAACCTAGCAATACAGTTTGACATTCTCAGTGCATTGTTCAACTAAAATGATAAAAGCATTGTTCACCTGCATTGTTGACACAATTTGTGGCAAGGAGTGACCTTTCTTCCATTGTTTACCACTGTTTTTCAGGAAGTTGTTCAGGTCTCTCCGGTTGGTATCTTCTTTGTTGGCACTTTCAGAGGTAGCATAATGATGCATAAATTTAAAAGCACAATCTGACCTTGAACTGTGGTATAGGGTACATGTACACCAATTATGATATTTTATTCACCACAGCGATTATCCTTCGGCTGTATGTTGATCCTGTAGTTGATTACATAGTTTGCATTTCTCATGGACAGATGTATAATAGTGAGCCATTTCCTAGGAGACTAGGATATGATGGCATATGGTAGGAAGGTATGAAGAAAGACACTTTCATTGAGTATTCCTGTATAACGTAACCACAGCAATTAGATGGATCTATGTCAGCTATCTGCTAACTGTTAGGCTCACAACCCAGGATCTTCCATGAAGACTTAACCACCCTCGACTCATCAGATTCGCCACCCCTTCAATTTAAAGCTCACAATGTGTGGAAGGTAGCTTCATGGAATTGATGTTAAAAAATGAATTAATCCATCTCAGTCAGCAAGTTTGAAATATCAATTGTGGAAATGTTTAATAGTTCATTATTATCTACATTAATGAGTATTGTACCTTTATCTTCCTTGTGGATACTGACTTTGTCTTATTATGGGTTAATTGCTTCATGTGAGAGGCATTTCTCCCCTGTTCCCCCCCCCCTCCTTTTTGGTCTGTCTTGGATGCTAACATGAATATGATTCCAGAAATTATATCTGCAATATTCTTCTGTAACTACCTTGCATTTTCTGGTATTGGTCAATTTTGACATTACTTTCATTGCTAGTAGTTCCTGGTGAATTGCTCTCCCATTCCCCTCCCCCCAACCATCCCCCACCCCCCTCCCCTATTGGTAGAAACCGTTTGCTGCCAAATACAAAGTGGCATGTAGGATCTAACAAATGGTCTGTCAAATTTGGAGATCCGAGATGTATTTTCTTTTAGTTTTGAAGCATCACTAATGTGATTTGTCTTGAGGTGAAGTTGAAACGAAGGAAGGGTGCATTATATATGGCTCTATGAGGAGACCAAATAGTAGTGGATTTGTTTGAAATATTGGCACTTTCCATTTTCTAACCGGGTATTTGAATTTCTCAAGCAAAAAATCATATCCTGTGTTTGTTTCGTTTATCTGAGGAATCCGATTACAACAAGTTGGTACATGAGATCTAAAATAATGTTTCAATTGGGTCTTTTCACTAAGTTTAACTATGACCTTCAAATGTTTTACTATCCTTCGGCTGTGAGCTATTAGGGCAATTTTAGATTGCTATGTAGTTGTTCCTTATCTGGAATTTCTCAGTTAACCTTTGTACTGTACTCCCACATGTGATCCTTCAAGTGAAAATATTGGATGAATACTTTAAAATAGCATTTTAAACAAACATCAATTGAGTTAGTTTCTGGTTAAAAGATTTGAAAATTTGTGATTACAAACTTCATCAAGTCTCATTTCAGTTGGTTTTGCTCAGTTTGCCTCTTGTTTAGAAACCGGTTATGATGTTTTCAATTTTGCACATTTCAACTTTATCTTCATCCTATCAATTTCAACAATCTGTTTAATGACCTCAATAATCATACAGACTTTTGCAATCGACACAGACATTGGAAGCATTTTTATTTATCATTTGCAAATTTTTGTTGTAACCCATTTATAAAATCACATCAATGAAACCTTGCAAGGCTTGCAGGTCAATGCTGAAAGCCAAGGTGGTTAATCACTCAGAAATCATGCTGTTATAATATCAGACATGTTAAAGGTTTTCTTCATGCATCAGTGCCATACCATGAAAAGAAGTAGGTCTGTTGACATCTGTTCAATTTTTCACCATTTTACCAAACTTTGGATGGAAAATCAGTCAAACACCTTAGAACTTAATTTTTCTTGAAGTAATGAAAGATCCAGTCTGTTGGATTCTAACATTTTGTCTCTCTGTGACTATTGCACCTGATGTAATTCACCTGCCGAAGTAATAAACATGTCAGAAATTTTCAGTAATTTTTGTACACAGTTTGAAGCAAACTTGATTTGTATAGCTTATAATGCGAGAGCTGCATTACTGATAGTAGCAAATAAATGTGAGCAATGTACTTAAAATAAAATGTATTGGATAAACTGCTCAGGAGATCGGCCAACTACCAACACACAGAAGTCACTGGAAATATGACATCACTGTATGTCTAAGTACAGTGCATTTGCTCAGTCATTGAAATAATTAAATTATTATTATTATTTTTTTAAAGCCAATTAAAGCATGTAATCAGCTTTGTCCCCCAAATAGCCAGAAAACTGCTTACACTTTTCGACGTCATTGACAAATTTAGACAACGGGCCATATTTACGGGATGGTTTGCAGTGTTGATTAACAAACTTTGCTTAAATAAAAGAAATTTCTGTTTGATTCATTTCTCAATTGTGGTGAAACTTCGCCCAAGTGAGAAATTGTATTATGATTTACAGTCTTTTATTTTGGGGATTCTAACTTTTTCATGAATATCTTCAACAGGTTCCATTGGATCGTTGACCTTCTCGTGCCAGCTTCTGAGCAGTGCCTTTGCCTTCATGTTAGAGCGTAGCGTGGGATTCCGTCCAGTTATCGTAGTGGCCACTATTCTTTGTGCTTTGGGTATCTTTTTGTCTGCCATAGCAACAAGAATGCTCTTTCTGTACCTTACCCTTGGATTACTCTATGGAAGTTCATCTGGCATCTGCTTCCATGCTACCATTTGTGTATTACTCCAACACTTCCCCCTCAAAAACACTCGACCTACAGCAGTACTACTACTCGGTTCAACAGTCGGTAAGACTTTAATCACAATTTGTTGTCCTTGCACTAGGGTTTCTACATGTCCATGATTCCCAGACATCTACATATTTCTATCTTAATTGTGCATTTACTTTGATGTAGAAAACATCTGTTTCAAGGGTGGTAAGTACCTACCAGGAGTGTTTGAATTGCCAATATATAGAAATGAACACTCCTTCAAGCACTCCGAACTCACACAGAAAATTATGTTGAGTCGAATTTTGGGTCACCCTAATTGACATGATAAAGGTACACTTCATATCAATTCTTTTGCACACATTGAGGTGAATTTGACCCCCTCCAGCAGACTGCAATTTCAAGATAACGTGTTTACAAGTAAGGCTTCACTCACAAACATTTACACACCCAACCGCCTGCATGACTACAAAGCTTACGATTATCATCGAAACCAAAAGGGATTTGAAAAGTATTATCTGGAAACTGCACATATTTATAAAAGTTTTGATATCTGAGTAGCATAACTTGTCATGTATATTCTTTGCTTCAACAGTTAGTCACTGTTATCTGAAATCTTTGGAACGAAAGAATATGAGACCTCATAACTAAACTTGTAGATGTATAATTTAGGCTACAGGTTCTTGTTTAAGACACCTCAAGTTGTCATTTTCTTAGGAAAAAGGTGTCAGACTATTTCAATATTCAAGGATTTATGCTGCAAGTGATTTCTCTTGTTAAAGCAGTTACTTGAGCTGGTTTGCAGAGTGACCCCTCTTGCCATCACATACACTTAAATCAATCAATCAATCAATCAAATAAGGAACTTATATTGCACCAAATATCCAAGTTCAATCAAAGCTCATTGGCCCTTGGTCAAGAAACTGCTATTGAAAATTTCAATCTCCACAGAATACTGTAGCGTTCAGATTTTGTGTAGCACTTTGAAGGATATGAACTTTGTCCATGTTGCTTGGCATTTGCATTGCAATACTGGATTAGTTATTCCCTGGTCTCTGTTGGCATTGCTGCTTTGAATTTGATGTCACTGGGAAGAAACTGTGATAAGGTCTTTTCTTTTCCACATTTTTCAGGTGTCTTGGTTTATAGCCAGCTACTAGAAATGACGCTAACATCCTTTGGCTGGCGGATATCAATGTTGATCTTGGCCTCCCTTATACTTATACCTGGATTACCAGCCTCATTCCTCATTACTCCTGTCTCACCCTATCCAAGGACCAACCATGCCCACGAGGAACACCTCACAAAAACCATGGGAAGAAGGTTCAGTCAAACAGTTCAATCTTTGGTCAAGAAGAAAGAGGCCCGAGACAGTTGTAGAAAGGTTGATGCGAGCAGACTTGCGAATTATTCATCCTCTGTGGAAAAAGGAACTTCATTAGAAATAGAATCACTAGATGAGTACACCCCTTGGAGAGAATGGAGTAATTCTGATTTATCCAGCTCCTCCACAGATGACAGCAGCTCAAACATTCATAGCACTGCTACCAAAGACAAACCAAAGGGGTGGGTCAAAAGTAGAAAACGTTCCTTGACCTCCCTGTCTTGGTGTGGCGACTGCAAAGTTGTGATGAAAATGGGACGAATGTGGATCTTTGCCGCTGCCTGTGTGCTTAGTGCCATGGCATGGTGTGTGTTTATCATTAATATAGTGAGTATTTACGTTCCAAAGGAGAAACCTTGCTTTTCAATGTTAGTCTTTCTTAGGTTTTTTCCTACTCTACTGACATACATTGCAAGTAAAGCAGTGACGGTGATTTTTACCATAAATTTACGGTATTATTTGGCATTTATGGTATTATTTTGCCTCAGTAACAGACCGTGAAAAATGTTCTTTTATCTTGAATTTATTGGCGCCATGCATCCACTGTCAATGTGGGATATTTTGGTGCTACCAATTAAAGGATCTGTTTTCATTTCTGTCGATCAATGGAAGGACCTTTTTCAAGTGTTTTTTTTTTGTGCATTTGAGGATTAAAATTCTTCCAGCTTATATACCTGTCTTGTTACTGTATGTAATAGAGTACTTTTACATTTATCATCATGACAAAACAGACTTGGGATACGTTATCTGTCATGTGACCATTCTGCATCTAGTTACACTACAATACGTTTTAACCTCATCTGCATATTTAATCTTTATTAAATCTCATTTTACCATTTTATTTTTTTGGCAGTTAGGTTAAAAATGTACATGATAAGCTAGATGTAGAAATAGAAGATTGCTTGAGGTTTGGCTGATCTAAGACTAGTGTGTTTTAATTGGTGGTTGATCTATGTTACTTTTCTGCTTAGTGTAAACAATGTGTCTCTTCAGTGTTACTACAGAGGGTGCTGTCATATGTGTGCTATCTATACTGTTAACAGATCTCTGAATCAAAGTAGCATTATCCTCTGAAAGTGCTTACAAGCATCCAAAACACAGACTGGCTGATTTACTAGTTCAGGTTTCCACTTGCGCCATTTGGCCGAAGAAATAACATGCATTAGAAAAGGCAAGTGACATGTGCTTAAAACATTGTTAAGCTATTGTATGCTTTATAGAAGACTTCCTTTCACATTGTATATTTGCACGTGAAAAAAAACTAAATAAATCAAATCTAATCAAAACAATTAGATTGACTGAAACTTTAATAATTATGAATGAATTGTATACTACTAGTGATGAACTCATGGTAATGTTATGATCTATCAAAGTGTCCTGGAACTAGAAAGGACCAATATGACACCGCCCTCTATTAGATTTGGTTGTGGCTGGAGAGCCTCATTAAAGTTACATTTCAGTGAATAATTATGAATTATCTCATAGGCTAAAATGATATGATATTTGGGTAAATTGCTACATAAATGAAAATAGCGATGTAGTGTGTTATTTACAGTTACTATTAAAGTGTTGCTCAATTAGATGTTTGCTTAAACTTTTTAAGAATAGTATTGGGTTTGTGATAAATCTGTGCCTCTCTCAGTTGAGTTTGTGTAATTTGTGACTAGTTTTTTTTAAATATGAAGTAGTAATTACTGCCATGTTTTCTTAGCACGGTATGAAGACTTATTGACGTTTCCCCGATTTGTTATTAGTGTCTAAGTGAGTATGGGTGTTGCTGATTGTAAAACCAGTTTAGGGAATAAGTGGTCATAAATGATGCAAGCTGATGTCAGCTTTCGAAGAAGTTTCCTTAGGTTTGACTAGTCTATGCATTACCTGGATTTTCTGGTGGCAACAAATTTGATGACTTATATGCAGAAAGATATACTGTTAATTGACAGTGCAATTTATATCTTGTTCCTAACCCTTGATACAATTGTTTGACCTGTTACTACATATAAGACTCAATTACTCCGGGAAATGGTGTGTGATGTCATCATGGCAAATGTTCTTCAAAAGCCTTATTGTCTTATCATAATTTTTGGTGTTGATTTGTCCTTGTAATGTGGTACATTGAATGTTTGTTTAGTTTTACATTATTTCACTTATAATTTCTTCACGATGTAACTTTTTTTGTATGTCATTTTCCTCATTGGATAAACTATTTGTACGTTAACCAAATCAAATAAGATCTTTTACTGCTCAATTGCCATGGTGACAACACTATTAGTCTCCCTGATGTTATTGCCAGATGAAATCATAAAATTTCACCCAAGTTTGTATCATACAAAATGCTATTTGGGATGTGGTTTGCAGACAAATTTGCAGACAAATATTCAGAAATTTTTGTTTAATAAGCCATGAATCTCAGCCACCAGAATATCCCTTTCAAAAGTGTTGGTTAAGCCACATTGATGGTAGCACAGTTCCTACTGACAAGAGTTGGATCTCTTCAGCATGGTATAAACAATAACAAGTTTGTTTCTCTTATGTTATGAGAAGTCTATATATATATATTTAGTGGGAGTTAAATGAAATCTATGTTGGCCTTACTTTTGACCAGTAATTAATAGTAAATCCATATTCCTCTTGGCTGGAAAAGGAATAAAGTAAAGCCTTAAAATTTGTAGAGGTTAAAACATTTGAGAATGCCTTCCTCAAATAAGGTATGGATTCATAGAAGTCTTGTGGTGTGTATATTTATCATTGTATATGATATTTTGCTGTTCTGTGAAAATGTATCAGCTATCTATGGTTGCATCACATTGCCATCTAGTGTAGCCTGAACTAGATCATTCACTTTAGTCACGCGTGGTTTCGTAAACATGACTGCTCTACCACGTACCGTTTGAAATTAACTGAAGGATATTTTGTGACTTATGATGTGAGAAAGATAGTTTTAAGATCCATGTTAATCTAGCAAAACATTGTTAAGTGATGTTAGAGAATTTGAAGTGAATTCTTTTTTTTTGGAGGTAAAAGGATGTTTTAATTGAGCAATAGAATTTAGTGGACGATGGTGGTCACACATATTATAGTATTACAGAAGGATTTTTAAGCCCGAAGGACATAGTCTAGTTAAATTGTTTCATGTAATAAATATGTAAGGAGTAAGTTACAATTAAGAAAGTGCAGAGACATCACTTGCTGTTAAGCTGTGAAATATCTCACAGTTTGAGTTTCCAACAATAACAATTTATAAAATGTTCATAAGTTTGGTATGAAGCCATATAAGAACATTTTAACTTTTTTTTTTTTTTTATGTATAAGATTTGGGAACAATGGTCTGCTTTTATTTGTTTTTGTTTATTGGTACTAAACTGCTGGCCAACTTGTTCTCTTTCATCTAGGGGAGTTTTTTTGACAGCGTTGGACTTACCCTCTCTGAGACTGCTTTTCTGCTTACCATTATGGCCACTATGGAGATTGCTGGCAAACTTTACTTGGCTACCATCGGAGAAAGCGTACCAGTGGCCAAAATCCATTTTCTTATTGGCCAGAGTGTTATAATGACTTCAGTGTCGGTCATTTTAATATTCGCTGAAAATTATATTGCCATGATATTTCTTAGTATAGGTAAGCAGATTTTGTACAGTAATATTGTGAAGAATAATTCGCTGCAACTAATTTTATTGTGGATCTCACTGAATAAACTAATATTTCTTTTCTTCCCCTTCTTTCTCTCCTTGTATTTTTCTTTGCATTTTTTCACCCATATATAAAATCATTTCATGTTTATACTATAACTTAAAAATGTTTTCTGCTTCAGTTTACCATCAAATCATTGTTGCAGTTTTTGTTGAAGCTTTATTTTAAGTTAAATTAATCTGTTATCAGACTCAACATTTTAAGGTCAGGAAGAGTGCCTTCATGAAACATAATTCTGCATACTTAGAGTCCACCAAAATTGCACCAATTATCAATTTCACACATAAACTTAGCAGGGTTAAATAAAAAAAGGAAACAAAGGATTAAATTGTTGGGACATAAAATGTTTTGTTTTAAACCATTAATGGGATAACTATCAAGTTAGGAACTCCCAAAGGATTGCAAGCATGTAGTTTTGTTTGTTAGAATCAAGGAGTATGTGCTTTATTTTGTGCATATATTGAATGGTTTGAGTCAGACTAATCAAAACATTGCAATCAAAGCAAACTACATCTTAGGCACTATGTCATAAGTAGGAAGCTGAGGGGGCTGCAGCATGCTGAATCCAGGCTGCAGGGGACATGTTTTATGTTCTGCTGTTTCACACAACAGGCATTTTGCTGGTCTGCAGAGATAACCTCTATTGTTTGATTTATTGATACAGCTTTGCTGCAAGGAATTTTGCAGCTTCTGCCACATTTTTTGTTTTTTTGACACAAAAGTATTATCTAATTGTATGAGTGACATCTGTAGAAACCACATAATTGTCCTTGTAGGGTGAATGTTATTAGTAGATATACACTACCATTTGCTGTGTAAATTGCTGTACTTCTGCATTGGTTTCATTAAGCCATTGGTTTCATCTTTTCTGTCAAGTGAGTGCCGTGTTTGGTTCTTCTCATGTCATTGTTTTTCATTGGTAAACAGATTTTAGAGTTGTCTTTGGTAAATACATTTTTGAAGTTGTTTCGAGTAAACAGAATTTAGAGTCGTTACAAGTAAACAGATTTTAGAGTTGTTACCAGTAAACAGATTTTAGAGTTGTTACAAGTAAACAGATTGTAGAGTTGTTACAAGTAAACAGATTTTAGAGTTGTCTTTGGTAAATACATTTTTGAAGTTGTTTTGAGTAAACAGATTTTAGAGTCGTTACCAGTAAACAGATTTTAGAGTTGTCTTTGGTAAATACATTTTAGAGTTGTTTCGAGTAAACAGATTTTAGAGTTGTTACAAGTAAACAGATTTTAGAGTTGTCTTTGGTAAACACATTTAAGAGTTGTTTTGAGTAAACAGATTTTAGAGTTGTTACCAGTAAACAGATTTTAGAGTTGTCTTTGGTAAATACATTTTAGAGTTGTTTGGAGTAAACAGATTTAGAGTTGTTTTGTAGAGTTGTTACAAGAAAACAGATTTTAGAGTTGTTACAGGTAAATACATTTTAGAGTTGTTTCGAGTAAAAAGATTTTAGAGTTGTCTTTGGTAAATACATTTTTGAAGTTGTTTCGAGTAAACAGATATTAGAGTTGTTACCAGTAAACAGATTTTAGAGTTGTCTTTGGTAAACACATTTTAGAGTTGTTTTGAGTAAACATATTTTAGAGTTGTTACCAGTAAACAGATTTTAGAGTTGTTACAAGTAAACAGATTTTAGAGTTGTTTATGGTAAATACATTTTAGAGTTGTTTTGAGTAATAAGATTTTAGAGTTGTCTTTGGTAAATACATTTTAGAGTTGTTTCCAGTAAACAGATTTTAAAGTTGTTACCAGTAAACAGATTTTAGAGTTGTCTTTGGTAAATACATTTAAGAGTTGTTTTGAGTAAACAGATTTTAGAGTTGTTACCAGTAACAGATTTTAGAGTTGTCTTTGGTAAATACATTTTAGAGTTGTTTGGAGTAAACAGATTTTAGAGTTGTTACAAGTAAACAGATTTTAGAGTTGTTTATGGTAAATACATTTTAGAGTTGTTCGAGTAAACAGATTTTAGAGTTGTTACCAGTAAACAGATTTTAGAGTTGTCATTGGTAAACAGATTTTAGAGTTGTTACCAGTAAACAGATTTTAGAGTTGTTACCAGTAAACAGATTTTAGAGTTGTCTTTGGTAAATACATTTTAGAGTTGTTTCGAGTAAACAGATTTTAGAGTTGTTACAAGTTAACAGATTTTAGAGTTGTTACAGGTAAACAGATTTTAGAGTTGTTTCAAGTAAACAGATTTTAGAGTTGTTTTGAGTTAACAGATTTTAGAGTTGTAACAAGTGAACATATTTTAGAGTTGTTACCAGTAAACAGATTTAGAGTTGTTTCAAGTAAACAGATTTTTAGGTTGTTTTGAGTAAACTGATTTTTGAGTTGTTTTGATTAACAGATTTTAGAGTTGTTACCAGTAAAGAGATTTTTGAGTTGTTTCGAGTAATATAAATTTGGATCAAGTGAAGTTGTTGTTATTTTCCTGGACTAGGATGAAAGTATGGAGTGTGCAATTATTCAGTGTAGAAATGAGATGATATGAGTAATTTTGCAAGGTGTTTTATATGTTATTTCTTAATAGCAAGGCTAGATTTTCATCCGAACTAAGTTTGCAGTTTGAGAGAATTGGTCAAAAAGAAACTTTGTGTTTGTTTTTCATAATACAGGAGTAAATAATGTCAATAATTTTGTAACTTTGTATCCTGTGGTTTGATAATGAAGTTTACAAAGAGTAACAGAGTTTGAATGAAGGTCTACAAGAACAATTAAACCAGTGAAGTTTTTAGCTGCATATTGGATGGCTTTAGTTACAATTTAATCTGAATTTGATGTAAACTACCAGCTGTCCTACAAAGCTGTTTTTGGTTGTCCGAACAGAAATTTTGGTCGTGTCTGACGACCATTAAAACTTGCCATGTGTGGTGTGGTACTCCTACCTTGTAATCGGTAGTTCAATTAAGGCACAGCATTGGTACATCAGTGCAGTTCATCAACTAAAATGGAAACCAGTTTTTCTTTGGCATTTTTGGGGTTTTGCATATTGTGCTTGTTTGTTGATTGAAGCTAAGGAGAATAAAAAAAATTTCAATCAATCCGTGGATAATCAGATTTTCTTTCTAATTTGAGTGTTTGTGGCAGGTTGGAGGGGGAAGTTTAGAATCGATCAATCCGTGGGTTATCAGATTTTCTTTCTAATTTGAGTGTTTGTGGCGGGTTTGAGGGGGAAGTTAAGAATCCATCAATCCGTGGATAATCAGATGTTCTTTCTAATTTGTGGTGGAGGAAGTTAAGATTATTGTTTTGAATTGTAATAATTTGCATGTTTGTCTTCCCAGTTTTGTATTAATATACAGTAAGCTGCTGATTTAACATGGCAAAACAATGGCTTATTTATATTAAAACACTCAATGTTGGATCGGTTATTATGGTTTAAGTGATTATGGTAATTTATCAGCCTTAAAGTTTGTTTATTCACCTTTTTACAGTAAATACTTCATATCATTCTACAGTTAATAACATGCTAGATTCTTTAATAGAAACTGAGTCATTAAGAGCTTGAGGGATTAACAAGTTTAAATATTAATTACAAACCCTGGTGTGGATGAGTGTCATCACCACGTGCTGCATTAATCTTGATTTTTCATAACCAGTATGTTGAATTTCTCTCTTGTTTCTTGTTTATACACAGTAATTGGTTTTATGAGAGCCTTATGGATGACGTTGCCTTATACGGTCAGCGTAGAGATATTCGGCCCCAGTTTGGCTGACCAGTCTGTCACCGTCACTCTCTTTTGTCAAGGATTGGGAAATTTAGTAGGAAATCTTCCTGCTGGTAAGATATATGCAGTCATAATTCAAATGATCCCCACTGTTTCTTTTATAGTTTCAGGTGACTTAGCCTAGTATATGACACTTTCCAGGCATGATATGTAAGTGGAAAGGACGTTGTTTTGAGAACCATTTAGAACTTGCTCTAGTTATTGGTGTCAACACTCAGGACAAGTCATTTGATCCAGGGGAAAGTCCCCCCCCCCCCATTTTTTGAAGGAACTTCATTGGCTCCCTATCAGCTATAGAATTCAGTATAAACTACTTCTCACCTTTTGCGCTCATCCTCTGGAACAGCCTGTGTACCTGTCGCAACTTCTCTTGCCATATATTCCAACTCGCACACTTTGTTCCTCCAACAAATTGTATTAAACTGTTCCTAAACCACGCTTGAAGACCTATGGTTACAGAAGCTTCGAATACTCTGGCTCTTATCTCTGGAACAATTTACCAGATCACATTCGAACATGCTATAAACTTTCTACATTCAAAAGTCTACTTAAGACCCATCCTTTCACTTGTTCTTTTGTAAATTAATCTGCTTTCTTTGTAAAGCGCCTTGAGCAGTGACTTTTGTCTACTGATTTGGCGCTATATAAGTCTCATTTATTATTATGATTATTATTTATATCACTGACTTTCAAACCACCTTTCCATTTCTCTTCCTGGTTAGTAAATAAATGTGATGTTTGTTTTAATCTTGCATCTGCAGGTCTGATCTACGATGCTACTGGTTCCTACCAACTGGTATTTACAATGGTGGCTACATGTACCTTAATCGCAAGCGCACTTTACTCTCTACTGCCATTTCTTCGCCAAAGCTGCAACCATCCACTCCCTTGTAGACATAAGAGTGACCAATTTCAAGTCGTTCCCAGCAGTTTAT
>JAIPMN010017343.1:0-20939 GCA_020650975.1 Apostichopus californicus
ATTTGAAACTGTCACCTCTTTTAACTCAAAACAAAGATAAGAAGTCGTCACCAATTATGGTTGTAATTTCATAAATACACATAATTCATACAAGATACATTCATATCAGTATACATAATTGTTAAGTCTTTGGCAAGCACAAAATTTCATTACAAAATTTCATTATAATAACAAATGCCTTTTGATGTAAATTTTGGTGTTATACATATTTTGATGAATAAATCAAAGCAATTCTCTGATCCTATGGACAATGCAAAATTAGGCAATACCCCAATTATGATATGAGGTTCTTTCTGTAAGGTTTACCATGTCTCGGTCTCAGGCATTTGCCATTATAGTTTTATAGGCAAAGGAGATGAAGAGTTTAGCTTCTGGTGGTTAATAGCTTCCCCAGCTCCCCCCCCCCCAAAAAAAAAACCCACCTCTCCCCAACTGACATGTTTATGCCCTATTATGAACTAGCCCTCTTAGAAATAAATGAAGCCAAGGTTTGGACAACACGAATGCAGGACTTACACAAGCCAATTAAGCACAAAAATTGCAAGTTAATAAAAATGCAATTTTTAATCCCTATCATGAAACAATGGATATTAATGATAACATTTTTTAAATGTATTTAATGTTATCCAATGATACTAGTACTGTTTGATATAACATGTTTTCCGTATACAAAACACTTTTACATGAGACTAATTCCAATTTTCTTTGGTGTATTACCATTAGCAAGTATTTAATAAAACTTTAAACAGACTTAGGACTCAAGAAATAGTTCTATGAAAAATCGCTAGCATTTCATGCCCCTTTATAAATTAATATTAACCTTTTCTGGGGGTACCCAAACATCAAATGACCGGTTCAAAAATTAGATGAAATAATTAAAATAGACCAATTTAAAATTAAACCATCCAGCTTCTGGACATTTCAAGCAAACAATTAGTCATGTCCAGTTTTATGTCCTTACATCTATTTCAGATCACATTTTAAAATGTTGTACTTTTTTTTTCATCGACTGTATCTATAAAAGCATGCACAGAATCATTCACACAGCTTTTTCAGAGTCATTTATTTTCTGTATTATATATTAGTTCAGATGATTATTTGTTGGAATGGTGCATTCAATATACATTCAGAAAAGATGACATTCAAAATGTACTCTTAGTTTCAAGAAATACAATATTAATGTCATTTTCAGACTATCCCATTAAAGAAAGGAATGTTAACCAGCAAAGACTTGAGCAAAGACATCTCCATTTAGAAACAGAGTCAAATTTGCGACAATCTTTCCCAACGGTGATTGAGGTCAGTGACTACTAAATTCTGGAAATTTACTGGTAACGATATCACTCGACCTTAACCGTGAACATGTTAATCTACCGGGCAGACATTAGGTTGTATTTTGAAATGTGAACAGGTTTATCTACCGTGCGGACATTAGGTTGTATTTTGTGTTTGGCTGTATTACTCTGACCAAGCACTGTAACGTTCATGCACAACCTTATGTTAGACTCATTCACATGATGTAACCCAATCAACTTACACAATGTAACTTACATAACTCATTCACAACCATTAAAAACACCATGTCACTTATGTACTGTAACTTATATGTGACCCATTCACATGATATAACCTATATAACATAAGTATTTGTGAAATTTTTAAAGCTATAAGTATATATTAGAGGAAAAAGAAATTAATAACCATCTATTTACTATTCACCTCATTCTAGAATTAAAAAAACACCATCAGATATTCTTTGGATCGAGGACTTGACAAGACAGCATAGCTGTCACCTACAGTCTGAGACAAAGAGCTTCAAACCAATTCAATTAAAATTAATTAATTAATTTAATTAATTTCAAATAATTCACCTAGGTAGTCATTCTTGGTATAGAACATTACCCTTAAAAGTTTATGAAAGTAGACCAACTTTAAGATATAAAATGAAGACATCTCAAGGAAGCATAGTTGAGATTACTTGCCAACTTTTCATCCAGACCATCACTGAGGATAAATGTTTTTCTTTTCACATTCTATCATAATAAATTTAAGGAAGTTGCTTTACATCCCAGACCACCAAGCCGAGGAAGTCTTCTTCATCACATTTTCCTTCTGTTAAATTTGAAAGAAAACAAAGAATCTTACTGAAAATGAAACAAACATGATATCTTGCATCAAAGACTATTATATGTTCAACTCGTACCGGTGCAAGGAAATTTAACTCATAAGCTTCACATGCTCAAATCTTAAAAAATATCTGGAAGCTTTCACTAGACTCAATAACTTCTACCACACCTGATACTCAAATCTATTTAATGTTGTTAGCATGAAAATGCAAGTTGTTTAGGTCTTCGCTCTGTTCATTTCCAATCGAGTTGAGAGCGAGATGATCCTCAAAGACTGACAATAATTCAGCCCTTTATGAAGTCTTCATATTTCTTCTGTTATATTATGAAAATGAGATCATAATATTCTTGATTCCGTATTTCCCCTAACTTGACCACCTAAGTCCTCAGGGATTACCCCCCCCCCCTCCGCCACCCTCCCTCTTCTCATAAGTAGCTCACCTCTCGTGGACTGAAGTGAAGTATGGTGGAGATTGCATTAAACATCCTCTTCTTTCCAGATATACTGTCAGTTAGCAAGTAATTTAAAACAACATTCTTCAGATATTCCAAGTTTGTGCCTTCTCGAGATCTAAAATAATGGAGAAGAGAACAAAAAATGTTGATGATAAGAGTTTTATCACAGAACAAGATGGCAGATCTTGAATGGTACTAATTCCAACTGTCCCTAGCAACAAACATATTATTCTCTAATACTGCTTCCCCCTCCCCCCCCTCCCCCCCCCCTTCCACAACTCACCCTTCTTCCCCTCCCACCCAATCCTTACATCATCTCCCTTCCACACCAAAACTTATTTGGTTATGAACAAAATTCATCTGTTCATATGTCAATATAACAGTTAGAGAGCCTCACATGTACTTTGTAGCAGGATCATCTTCAGTGAAACAAAAACGACCAAGGGTACATTTAAAATAAACAGAGGTACCGATACCTAACATGGGCAATGAATAGACCAAATAAGACAAAACCAGGTGTAGTGAGATGATTGAAAGAGGTGGTGAAATGTACTAACGAGCAGGATAACTAGAAAACTGTGGAGATCGAGGGACAGTGTAACAACTGAAGATTTATATCTCACTACAGGATATTTGTTTTACTGATGTCGTGTTCATTTACCGGGAATATTTAATATTTTATTCTTCAGACACTCACCTGTTTCTCTTCCATCTCTCCACCTCCTCCTGTAGGGCTTCCATCTCCTCTGCATGTTTCTCAGTACTAGAGGAATGTTTGTCTTGTAGTTGTCTCAAGGCTGTCTCTAACTGTTGTTTCTGTCTCTTGATTGTCGTGAGTTGGACTTCTCTCCTAGCTTGTTCTTCTGCGTAGTGAAGTAACGATGTGCCGCTATTGGCAGCCTGATGGTAAGAACAAAATGAGATACTGTCTTACTATAGTATGGAATATATCTAAATTTATCCTTAAAGCTCCTTTAAGGCCTTTATAGCCACTCTGGATTGTTTTAGAAGATACTAACTTCAGTTTCTCAAGCTTGTGTTTAACGCAAAAGTTAACAAACTGTTTTCTTATATAACCGACGGAGGTGTTCGACCTAGCCCGGCACACGTGTAGGTGGCGCTTACTTGAATAAGTCTTAGCCTCACATGTGACTGGCTCTTTGGAGCTATATGCTTGTAAAAGTGCACAAGAGCAATCACCTATAAACCGATGAAGAATCAAAACTCACAGACAATACGGTTACAAGCTTCATTTATACGTTCCCTTGTTTTCTTACCAATTGAGTAGCAGGGTTTAAGATGAGTTGTGAGACCATCTGTTCCGTTTCCTTGGTAACCGGTGCCTCTGCTCCCAAAGTATCACTGCTGAAGACGGAGTCTGCTGATAACTGCCGTGGAGTCTGTCCTTCATCACTACCCAAACAAAGAAACAGTCACATTTCAACATTGGTCCTCAATGTTAACATGCTAAACTTGCTTCAAGTCTTCAGTACATACTTTCCTTTAGGTTCTGACAGTCCAAATTATTCCAGGATATTTAATCACAAAAGAATTTCCAACTTTCATTTGCTTTGTGACTATTCATACAACACAGAGAAGGGCATTCTGATGTTTCACTTCAAAACATTTTAACATTTCTCCAGCAACTTCGCCTCCCTTGCAAACCTGTGCGAGTTCATCATCTACTTATTCTAGCATGCCCCCTGTACAGATCTATGAGTACAAATACAGGCAACTAGATGCAAGAATACACATATATGAGTAATGACTAACTATAAGTCTGTATGTGTGTTCTGATGACATCACCACATCAACACTTACAAAAACAAGAAAAAGAGTTAACTTTTGTGGGTATTAAACTAAATTTGATATTAGTTAAGAGATATGAAACTAGATTTGTCTGTATCACATACCCATAGGTCCTTCCTGTGTACTGGCTAACCTGCTGTTTTAAGTGGTCAACTTCTTTATCTTTGTCCACGAGTAGGGCCATAGTTCGATCCCTCTGTTTGCCCACTTGATGCTCTAAATCAGCAATTTTTTGCTGAAGAAATGTAAAATGGACACAAAATCCAGAGTTAGTTCAAGTGATCTAAAGTTTGATCGCATCGTCTTTTAAAATCAAAGACAAGAAAGATGTTTCACAATATGGAGATAAGACCTGTCCCAATGAACTCAGTGGAATGGTTGTCACACATCATATCAAAAGAATGTATTCAAAATATTTAAATATTCAGTGACTTTCAGAATACCTTAAATTCTCCTTCAGCCTGGCCCAGCTGTTGTTTATTAATCTCCTTTTGCTTCATCAATTGGCCTTCCATAGCTTGTTTCTGAAGACAAAAGCAAAACAAAGGCAAAATATGACAAAACACAGAATTAGAAAATTAATGCTATGACTGTAAAGTGAATTCCTATGTGTAAAACGAATTCCTATGTGTAAATATGTGTATTCCTATGTGTAAAATGAATTCCTATGTGTAAAAAAATAAAGGAGTGTTAGCTCAGTGGTTAACGCCGGTGCCTTTCAATAATAAGGTGCCAAGTTCGAGTCACTCCAAGATTAATGTATGTCGTCCAGTTACAGAGTTGTTGACAATTGACAATTCATAATCATGGACGTTAAATATGAATCTAAGAGACTGACTTCGGTCAGCTTGCGGCTTTGATAAGCCAATGATGGTTTCTTCGCGAGTTCCTGCTTGCAGGAGGATCTAAAATACATACATACAAATTCTATCACCATGGTGAGTATTAATTCATTGCTGTCTCATTTACGGAGATATTTACCGTTTCTTGATGATTCTGCTCTTCGTCGTCGAGTTGTTGTCTCAATATTCCGACCCTCTCCTTGTATTCATTCATTTGTGCTTGTAATTCTTCTAGTTCTTTATTGCTTGTTGTATCCTGTAAGTGAAAATCAAACCAATAGAAATGTTAAGTAGAAATGATTTCTTCTACCTATCCTTACATCATACAATTTCCTTCTAGATAAAGTTGAAACAGAGAAAGACTTCTTGCATTTGTTCTTCCAAGGTAAACCTTTTCAACCCAAATATCAAAACTTTTATTTGATAGAGGGGTATTGGAATGTGGGGAGATTGCATTTGTTTCAAGGTAAACCTTTCCAACCCAAATATCAACACTTTTATTTGATAAAGGGGTATTGGAATGTGGGGAGATGATGGAAGTGCGAGGGGTGGATTTGTATAATTTGGGGGAACGCCGAACAGATCACCACAAATTTGTTTTTAAGTTAGTAACTCCCATACTGAATTTTCTATGAATGGATGGAAGGGGATGGAAGCCGAGTAGAGGGGGGAGGGGAGGGGGATTAGGGATGAGGGGAGGGGAGGGGTAGGAGGGGAGGGGGAAGAGGGAGGGGATCAGAGAGGAATGACAGAAGAATTACTTTAGCACAAAATGTCAGATAATAAGACTGAGAAGCAGCAAGACATGAAGGAAACAGAATTAGCAAAACCCTAGCTTATGTTCTACCTTGACATTCCTATTCCTGATGACAGTCTGCGCCCTCAATTTGTATCTTTCAAATTCATCCTTTAATTGTTTCAGCTCCTGTTGGCAGGCTTTGTGGTTAGGATTCTGCTCCCTGCTGGTCTCATCCTCCCAGCTGCCAATATCTGCAGAAGATGAAGAGAATAGACAATTTATGGTCTTGTTTCAAAACACAATGAAGTAACTGGTGTCATGTTTTATAAATAACATTAAAATACCACTCTACACTAGTCACCAACATCTCTCAAGAGACAACAATGTCATAAAATATATTTTATTATGTTCAAAATGATGGTAATTATTGTTACAACTGATGAACATACTAATAATTAAGTTTCATAAGTAAAGATGGTTTTGCCTAAAAACCATCTAGGAAAAGGAAATCAAATAGTCTGTTATTCTGTTGAGTAGGAACATAAAATATTAAGGTTAGACATCTGTTGTGACACGAATGCAACATATGAATAAAATAAAAATGAATAGGGTATTTGAGTCAATCTCTAGCCTTCTAAGAGTTGATAAGTTTTGTTATCATGGGGAGAGATGTAAGCTTGCAGGATGTTAACTTGTAGGACTCAGTTAAAGTAAACAGAAACTCAACCATTGCTATTAGTCTATGCCATAGAAATATCAACAACTTCCCCAAACATTTACAATATTTTTTTCCATTTGAGAGAAATTAGTTTTAAACTTTTCTTCAGGCACAAGGCTGAAGACTTGATTACATGTCAACATGACATCTATCAGCCAAATGGTTATTTGTGTTTTTCTATATATTTTACAATGTTTATATTCTGTAATGGAGATTTAAAATATTGAAGCTTTTAACATGATCCCACAATTGCATCAATTGGTTTCATTGTCAACAGTTTTTAAAATATATTTATATATTTAAATATGAAACAACTGGTTTCAGATCCTAGTGGAACAATGACATGACAGACTTACAGAATGAAAGCTCCTAGACACAACTTTTAAGCTAGGATATCTCCCAAACAGAACTAAAGATTCAGTAGCTATTTGGGGGAGTTTAGGGCAGTCAGTAGTTCCCAATTATTATACACATATTTACAGACTACTCTGTTGTCATTTGTTTCATTCTATTCATCAAGCAATTGTTAATAAATGCAAAAAGGCAACATAAAACTAGTCTCGATGTTGGAGACCGTGCAATCAAAACACTCGCTTTATAGTGTTTCTCAAAGCCTGCAAGAAATACAGACATTTCTGTACTACAATGTAAGTAGGCATATATGTCTTGGTTTGGTATGCAGTGAACACAAGAACTTGAAAGTAGGGCGGTTTGTCTTGGTTTGGTATGCAGTGAACAGAAGAATATTACAAGTGTATGTAAGTAGATATGTTTTGGTTTGGTATGCTTTGAACACAAGAATATTGCAAGTGTATGAAGGTAGATATGTTTTGGTTTGGTATGTTGTAAACAGAAGAATATTACAAGTGTATGTAAGTAGATATGTTCTGGTTTGGTATGCTGTTAACATAATAATGTTACAAGTGTATGTAAGTAGATATATTTTGGTTTGGTATGCTGTTAACTTAATAAAGTTAAAGTTAAGTTAAAGTGCAAGAAAACTGGATCAACCTGCTAAGTATTGCTCAAACAACATAAACTTATGAATTCTGTTAAGCCCAATAAGTTAATTAATGAAATAAGTTCACATTCATTTCAGAATAATCATCAATAATGTTAATGCTCACCATCGATATCCACCGGTTTTTCTGATTTTTCGATGGCTATTTTTAAGAGTCCTTTCAATTTCAGTATCCCTTCTTTTATTTCTGCAGGGTCGGTGCATTCTTCGACATTAACAGTGTTGTTGCTGTTCGCTGCTCGAGCGAGGGCAGTGTTCTCCATATCAAGTTGAGTGATACGTTCTTTCAGTTTCCTACAATAGGTACAAAATGCTAATATGGATTGTTGCTGCTTACCATATGAATATGCATATATTCATTATGAGGTAACTGATAGTAACTCCTCCCCTCTCCACTTCCATTCAATACAACCTCATACTATAACTTATAGTTTGTATTATTACTTGGATATAAATCAACAAAGTACCTTGCAAAACTGACCACACTGTGACCGCCTGTAACGCCTGCTGGTCAGGCCCCGATAAAAGACTTAAGCACACTGCCCTGTTACCAAAAATTACTATTTGAAAGGCACGCCCTGTCACAAAACCCATCCATACCAAACCACACCATCCTTGCACCATCCTTGCACCACCGTTGACTTAATCCAAAGCTCTTTCATACCAGACCACACCATCCTTGCACCATCACTTACTGCATTGCAAGCTCACCACACCCTTCCTCAGTTCAAAGCTCTTCTTTACCAAACCACACCATCCTTGCACCATCCTTGCACCATCCCTTGCACCATCCTTGACTGTATTGTATACTCACCCCACCCTGCCTTAATCCAAAGCTCTTTGATACCAGACCACACCATCCTTGCACCATCACTTACTGCATTGCAAGCTCACCACACCCTGCTTCAATACAAAGCCCATCCATACCAAACCACACCATCCTTGCACCATCCTTGCAGCATCCTTGCGCCATCGTTGACTTGTATTGTATACTCACCCCACCCTGCCTTAATCCAAAGCTCTTTCATACCAGACCACACCATCCTTGCACCATCACTTACTGCATTACAAGCTCATCACACTCTTCCTCAGTACAAAGCCCATCCATACCAAACCACACCATCCTTGCACCATCCTTGCACCATCATTGCACCATCGTTGACTGTATTGTATACTCACCCCACCCTGCCTTAATCCAAAGCTCTTTCATACCAGACCACACCATCCTTGCACCATCACTTACTGCATTGCAAGCTCATCACACTCTTCCTCAGTACAAAGCCCATCCATACCAAACCACACCATCCTTGCACCATCCTTGCACCATCGTTGACTGTATTGTATACTCACCCCACCCTGCCTTAATCCAAAGCTCTTTCATACCAGACCACACCATCCTTGCACCATCACTTACTGTATTGCAAGCTGGTCTTGTTGTCGTACCCTGTCATTACTACCCACGACTTCAGATAGTTCTGCTAACTTAGCCTCTAATGCAGTCACTCTTTCTTCCTCCAAGGCTCTCGCCCTGTTCAATCTCTCATCCGCCTCTCTTGATTTCTGTTGCTCCATCTCAACTTGTATCCTGTGCTGAGCCTGTGGAGGCACCGATAGCATAGAAATCAACACCCAACAAACCGCTCACCAGCCAACAAAATATCATTTAACTAAGGAAACACAAACTTGCTGTTAACAATGTGTCCAATGTCCGTCAACGTGCATTATATTTCAGGAATATTCTAATGTATAGATGTGTCCCCGGGCTGGCTCCAGAGTACCTTACTGATAATACAATTCTACTGAGAGATAGCCATTCGTACAGAACTAGATCTAGCTGCTCTAATAATGTTTCACTTGCTCCTGTTAGATCTGGGAATGGTAAAAGGTCCTTTAAATTTTCTGGAGGCAGGTCGTGGAACAGTCTTCTCCCAAATTGGAAATGCTTGCCAAAAGTTATGTTGGTTGAAGGGATATTCCAATGTTAGACAATTCAAAAGAGAGGATATACCACGCTGTTAATTGAAAACCCCAACACAAAACTTGTCCTAAACTTGAGATATGGTGATTGAATGTAACCCATTTTTCCTGGCTTAACCCGACTTACTCTGGCAACAAAGTGAATCACAGAATGTGATGAACTGTTATGTCATCATGCTAGGTGTGCGTTAAAGTTTTACTTTCTTATCATAAATGTTATTGTTAATTTATCTTTGAAATGTGACAGATTTGAAGTGTTTGGCATGTTTCTTGCTGTTAATGTTCTCGGCATGTTGAAATTTCATCTAAATATCATTTTTTTAAACGAAAACAGCCACTCATTTTCAATCCTTTGGCCATGATGATATCATTAACATTGCTGTTGTCAGATGCATCCCCGAAATAACACCAAAATGTGAAAAAATTTCCATGATACAATATGCTATGAATAGATGCAAAGAATTTCCAGCAATATGTCAGGCATTCAATTTCAACTACTGGAATATCCCATTAATGGGGTCATCTTATCAAACCCCCGCCCCTGCCCCCAATGAGAGGTCAAGAGTAAGATAACTAATGGCAGTAAGGATGATAATCTTACCTTCATCTCAGCCATATCTTTCTGCAATTGTAGGAGCAGAGGCGGTGGTTTGGCAGCTTCCTCTTGGGCAGCAATAAACTTTCTCTGAACTGATTCAAGCTCAACAGAAAGCTTCTTAATCTGTTGCTCATAAATGTGAGATCTGAAAGGAATAATAACGATAAAGTAACTGAAATGATACCATGTAAAATACAAAAAATGTAGAATCGAATATGAACAAATGAGTTAAAAGCCAGATATATTTGAGAGATTTGTCAGTAATAAGAGAATTGGAAGTCCCTAGGAATGAAACTGATCACCAATTCACCCCCTTAACACAAATATTGTATATGGATTGCTAGAACACTTCTGCACCAGTAAATATTGCACCATTGCATAGAATGGATTGCTAAACATTCTGTACCAGTAAATATTGTACCATCAAACAGCCTGGATTGCTAAACACTTCTGTACCAGTAAATATTAAATCAAAACAAGAAGCCAATTTTATTTCACCTATACAGAAGAAAAGGTTCCATTACTAACTTTAAAAACTGATGATTCTTTCGTCAATAATTTGCCTCCTTACACCTGTGTATATTTTGAACTGAATTTGTGCGAAAAATATTAAGTAAAAGCTTGGGAATGTAATTCAAGCCTGGTCTGTTGTTTCTACACAGTTCATAAAATTTGTCACAATGTCGTAAAATAAAACCAAAAAAAAGGTGTTTCTTTTGCAATGATTTCAACATGCTGCCACCTGACCTACCTCTTAACTTTAAAAGATTTACAAAATATACTTACTTGTCTGGTTCAGCTCTGACAAGGGCAAGAGTCTCTTCTAGTTCTCCAATCTAGAACCAAAATTAAGATCAAAATTAAACACTTAAAGTTGCACTGAAGTATTCATGTTTGTTTCTTCAATTAAATACAAATACAAATGTGACCTAATTCTTTCATGTGCTGCTAACAGATTATTTAATCAGTTTTTACTTGTTTCTGACTAAAATATTGAATATGTAGCTTAGTAAAATATTGGCATTGCAAGGTAGTTCTATGTTCAGACCTAATTGTAGGGCAAAAACTCATATATCCAAAAAAAACAACAACCAGATTTAATGCCATGTTTTCCATCTGCCAGTTGTTATCGATTGTGAATATTTTTCAAAGCACAGCGAACCATAGATTATACAAGAAGAATCTAAAATGTCTAAAGGTAATCAGCGAGTAATTGCTGAAGTTAAAACATTCAGCCACCAAATCATGTTTTTATTTTGTGGTGATCATTATGCTGAATAAGGCGAATGTAATGACTGTTTTAATACGTCTGATACATGGGATAGATACCGATGGTTACTTCAAACTGCGCCTACTGACCTATGACCTATGATCTGTCGATAAAGACAGTCCACCCCAACCCCTCCTAGATTTGACAAAAAGAACATTAACTTGCAAATTATTAATCTTTCTGTTATATTCTAAAACTTTGTCACCCACTTTTTCCATTAATACAGCAGTATAATTTCTATTTGAGAATGAAACTGCATTTACCTGATCATCTAGCCTGTCCTTCTCTGTGCGTTCCAGGGCCAGCAGGGTCTGCAGCTCCCTCAACATCAATGCGTGGTTAACGTGCTCTTGTTCACGTTCTTGTTGTTGACTGCGTAATCTATTCCTCGCCTACCAATGACATTAGTCAAGAAACTTAAAGAGTACATTGTTTTTGAAGATATTGTGTAATAATATAGAATATATTTATTGTCTCTGCTAACATCCTTACAACACCTTACAGCCCTGGTATAAGAAATGAATCAATTATATGTGCCTTATACTCATGTATGAAAATAATAGTCTAATCTACAGCTCACAATAAAAGCAATTTCAGAAACTGCAAAAGTGGCAAACTCTGCGATTTGAACAGCTTCAAAAATAGAAGATGGAATAAATGCATAGCGGACTGCAATCTACAAAAGCTAGAAAGCTTTATGAATATGCAAATGTATGTATATCAGTTTTCTAGATTTTTAAGGCACCTTTGTATTTGCATGATTCTGTAATAACAAGCTTTCTGTAATAACAAGCTTTCTGTAATAAATCAAGTTTTACAAAATCACAAAAGAACTATTAACCTCAGAACAATATGTAAGACCATTTTTAAGGCTTTACAAGGAAATAAGAACACTTTTGTATTGATTCTATGACTTACATCTGTCAGCTGGCTTTCCATGTTTTTAACCATCTCCTCTAAGTTGCTTTTCTCCTCTGTAAATCTCTGTAATATCTCCTCTGTCTCTTGCTGTTGAAGAAGAAGAGGAAGAGAAAGATGGTGGAATGGCAACTGATACATACAGGCTGTAATGTTTTCTATATAGTTTGTCCATTCATCAGGAATGAGACTGGGGTAAGAAAAAAATCACGAAACTTTGAAAAAATTGCGGTATAGGCTCCAGTTTGTGTATGCTACAGTGTGTTAGGATAATGGGTTTTGTCCCCCTGCAGGTTGGATATCCATAGTTAAAGATAAACATGTGAACGACTGATGTTGTTAGAAATTCACGGAAATTGAGAGATGTAAATCTCGGAGGTAAAAAAGAAATCACGGGTATTCCGCGAATTCGCAGAAAAAGCTCATGCCTGATTCATGGACAAGAATAAGAAAGTCATCAGTGCATTTTACATATTGATTGTAGAGTATCTATTCATAGGAAAGACAGAGTTTTACCCTTCCAGAATAAAAGCAGACCAGGTCTGGAGTTGGGTAGAGCATACATATTTTATTCTTAGGTTTACTTATTCTTGCAGTTTTTGTATAAGCTGGCAGTTGTTTAAAGTATCAATTGTATCCTACACCTTTACAGTAAACATCACTTTAACTTCAATCTAACCTTCAAACAATATTTTAGACAATTTCAAACATTTCAAGGCTTACTTGAAAACAAATCCATTTGTATTTAACTCTATAACCTAAATCTGTTATCTTTTTTGCACAGCACCTTTGTGATGAATACATTTAGTCGATCCTGAAGTATTGAAAAATACATCTGTATCACATAGTAAAATGTAAAACAAAAACTGGGATGATTGCTAAACAAATGCAAAAATGGGCAGATTGTTAACAAACAAATGCAAACATTTTTGTCCATATTATGGATAGGTCAATACAATTTTTGATTATTTTATGCGAAAGAAAATTCATAAACCTGAAACGAATATACATAATGTGAGCAGGAAATTATTCCTTATATAGGCTATTCCTCATTGGCCAGTTGGGGACAATTTTCCAAAATATGCAAATAACCCTCTAAACTGTCTCCTCAAATCTGCTTCAAAGCACTTGTACTGACAGTATGAACAGTTCAAATGTCAATTTGAAATGTTGGAAATGTGACATGGAAATACCTAACAGAAACGATTGTCCCAATCCTTACCCGAATTTTCTTCTTATCTGCTTGGAAACTAGCCTCCATCTTGGATTTTTCAGCTGTCAAGGTAGCCATGGATGAGGAAAGAGTAGAGATTTGTTGCTTCATCTCATTATCTCTCTCTGCATTGTCATCTTCTTCTTGCTCCTAAGATATAAATAAATAAAAAATAAAAGAAAAAAAACCTCACATGTTATATAACAAATGTACTGTTAACATTCCCAAGACTATTGCATTATATATATACGGACACCTATGAACAACATTTTCCTAATCACTCCTCATAGTCATAGCAACCATGAAAATAGCTCCATCTCCCATCTATATCCATCAAAGATTGACCATTTTACAACTCTTTCTTAATTCTAGTTTTATTGATGAATAAACAAGCTAATTAGGAACATTGATGATGTAAAGGGAGTGACTGCCTAATTTTCTGTTATGGTATTCACTTTGTTTTTACAACCTTTGTTTCAAGGTCACTGAACACAGGTTTGTAGCCAAAGGCTGGCATTTGGAAATATTTATTGTCTCCTTTGAAAAGGGAAACATCACATTATTCAAATGATATATGTGAGTTTGTAATTAGGGGTTAACTTATTAAGGCCTATACTAAGAAATTTGGATGAGCACAACTCTCCACATCATAGTTTGCACATATTTAATGAGTTTCCCAGATTTATCAGAACTTCAAATGTGTATGATCTCTTGGAAATGAAATGAGCTTTACAAAAATTTCAGCAGACTTTGAATAAGAATATCAAACACAACTCAGTACTGAATATGGGGCAAACTGGGGTTGGTGTCCGTAATACTTTAAGAAGTATGAATAGTATTTTAAAAATATTTGTTGTTTTCTTGCTTTTGCTTGTTTGTGTATCATTTTTCACAAAATTGTAAACAATTTTTGTTTCGAATGGAAACGAAATCTCTACATTTTTTAAAAAATTCTTTCACTTTTTCATGTCAATACTGACATTTACTATGTCCTTGAGACAATGTTTTTTCTTATAACATCCATTTGGTGCAGAAACCTTGGCCTAGTTTGATCAATTGTAATCTTTTCTTTCGCAATTGTTGGAACTTTGGTGAAACTGCCAGTAAATTGAGGCAATTTAAAATCATAAACTCTTACCTGTCCATCTTCTGCGCCTTCTCGTTCCTTTGCAAAGTCCTCCCTGGAAGCAGACTTTGAAATACTTTTCTCTGGGTTGGACTGAGATGCAGTACTCAAGACTTTAAAGCTAGCCTCTAGGGCCTCTTTTTCTTTCACTAGAGACTTGTAAGCATGCACAATATCTAAAAGAAATCAATAATAGATAAATATGTAAAGATGTAGCTAACAGTGTAATGGCTTTGATGATCATACCCCAAGATGTGAATCTGCACTGAGGTACGTACACCAGTACAAGAGTAAATAGACCTAACGCTTTTACTCTACTAACTAAACAGTAGACGTTGCACACAGAGATTGATCAGTATCGGTAAATTTTGCAATATGTCTTGCATATATTATTAAAATCAATTTATCACACCTGTCATCTTCTGTTATGATATATGGATTCGATGAAGTACTAGTGTAAGAGCAGTGCTGAGATATCTAGAATGAAACACCTCAAGCGTTACAGATGTATCAGTAAATAAGACAAGGAAGCTCTTAGACATTCACACATTCAAACGTAATCTCTAACAAGGTCATTGAATATGTAAATGTAATTTAAATTTAATAATGTAAAATTCTTTAAAAAAGTCACATTGATATGAGGAATGTTTTATAAGACACCTGTAGATGACCTAAAATAATTAATGAAAACATTTATCAAAGGCTAATAAAGTTGACAAGAAATATTCATGTGTAATATGTATGTGTATGTATGTATGTATTTTAGATCCTCCTGCAAGCAGGAACTTGCGAAGAAGCCATCATTGGCTTATCAAAGCCGCAAGCTGACCGAAGTCAGTCTCTTAGATTCATATTTAATGTCCATGATTATGAATTGTCAATTATCAACAACTCTGTAACTAGACGACATACATTCTTGGAGTAAGAAGACAAATTACATACCATAACAGTAAAAGACTGGCAGAACAAGTGCCTTGCAAGCATCCTGTTACTTTACAGAAGCCGGACTAATGTACAGTTGCAAAAGTATTATTCAGCTTCCTTTAACAATGAATGTACAATTAATAATGTACACTGCGGTTTTCTTCTTATAATTTTAAATAATTCTGTCACCTATTCAATCGCAAGTGTCACATATCTGTTGGTCTACGTTGCTCCTACTGTATTTGATCATGTCAAGTTTTACGAACCTCTTAATCGTACTTCATATCTGGTAATCTGCTCTTTCTGATTCTCAATCGTCTCCAACAACTCCTTGGTTTGACTCCGATTCATGGTGACCGTAAATGACCAACAGAGAAGAAACCTTATCTGATGGTTTAACTTAAAGTCATCTTATTTCACCATCTGGTAATAACAAAACAAATTCAAACTTTAAATTTCAAGATATTAACGATATAAACAGGTTGGATAAAATCATGCAATTAAGTGTAATGATGTGTTTGTTGTCCAAAAACGATTCTTGAATAAAAATGTACAGAGTGCTTAGAATTTTAGATGACACATTAATAAAAGTCAAATCAATTGCGTAATGAATTCTTGCTATTTTTCATATTCATATGAAATGGGTTAAGTGCGCCGTTTTCTACCTAGACCCCTTGACCTAACTAACGATTGGGGTAAGTACGCTAGTGATGTTTGTTTGTATAGGCTAATATGGCGATGAATGACGACTCAATGAGTAACTGAACTAGCCTAGGCTAAGTTACAGTTTAGCCTAGGCTCGTTTGCTTCCGATGCTGACTTCATATCTTTAGGACTAGCCTTAGTATTATACCTACTAAAGTTTCTTGAAGGCATGTTCTAACAGCACTTGTTCGTTAAGTAAGACCCATATTTTTGTAGATCCATTCGTGAACTGTTTGGTCAAAGTATTTTTGCTCATTTTTATCTGCGATGAGGACTATGATAATTTGTCGTCGTGTAACCCATCTGTAATGTTTGCATGAAAAAGGGCAAAGGTCAAATATTGGGTGCATTATTGTAAACAGACTACACACCGTTCAAAAAAGACAATGAATAAAGTGGGCATATGTGAAGTACTCATACACCTGTCTAAATTATATGTTTTTTGTTCTGTATTTGCAGAAGATATTACTAATTTATTTGAAAACCGTGTGATCTTGAAAGAGGAAGGAATGAGGTCAGTTTTTTAGCTTACATTAGTGGCCTTTACTAAAATGTTAAAGATTGGGTTATAGTGAGAATGGAATGAATGGTAGGAGGGGGATGGTAGCTGGAGGGGGTCTGCATGGTTAGAGTATATCTCGCACACGCCATATCACTTAATTGTGCTCATGTATATAGGTAATTGGCAACTCTAAATGGCATCTCATGGAGTGAGTCTGAAGATTCGACCAGGCGCCCCCCCCCCCATCACTCTCCACCTCTCTCCACCCACCTCTCTCCACCCATCTCTCTCCACCCACCTCTCTTCACCTCACCCCTTCTCTCTCTAACACACACACCTAAAAGGAGGGTCTGGTGGCTGAAGTTGACTGCCTAGCAAAATTGCTGTTTTTTCTGAAAGTTGGCAAAAACCTTGTGGCATTTTGTACAGTGAAAGAAATAAAATTTGTGATATTTTGTAATAATGCATCTGGCAGCTGTAGAATGGAGGATGTCATAAGGGCACTTCAGTGAAAATGTCTTTGTTTTTCTTCATAAGTTGTTCACAAAGGAAGAGAATATTTCTTCAAAAAGATCAAATTTGATGAAATAGCCTTAGTACAGAGAGCTCCGACAGCTAAGCAACAATCTAAATTTATCAGGTTTCAATGATAAATCAACAAAAATATTGCAATAGCCTAAGTCAAGCTTAGTGAAGAGCATTTTGCCCAGTTGGCAAGACAGTCTTCCAACTGTGATCCAACTTCCAGGAGTAGTTGAGATTAGCCAGTCATACTATGTTACAATCAAGCAACCTTATCTTGACTGTAATGGGCAAGATATTGAGATGGGGTTGTCGACTATAGCATTGAAGATATTTTCCTCTTCAATGTAAATTTTCATCGTTAATTGTTGTCATCAGAAAATCTTGTTAATGCCTATATAATATAGTATAGTTGTCATCTGAGTCTGATCTGGCTGCTTAAAGGTATGCTGTATTGGCCCCAAATATGCTAGATATTCAAATATGGTCACCTTTGGTCAACATTCTTAATCTGTTTTTATTACAACCTTCAAGGAAATTGTCCTCACTGGGATCGACATTCAGTCATCTTGTGTGTGCCTTAAAAATGTTTGAGAACAATTTGGAGAATAAGGACCTCCAGAAAAGTACTTTTTGAAAAGTTATAGCAATTACAGCGTGCTATTAGTTTGGTGCCTATACTGCAGCTACTACCTTTCACAGTGTGGTCCCGACGATATTTTGATTGCATGGGGCTAATGGACGGGCGTATATATACCGAGGAACTAGGGCCGTGGTAAACTACAGGGTCATCTAAGGTGGACCACAGCATGGTCATCCAGACTGTTGAAAAATATGATTGGCCAGAGATTTGTTTCATCAGCTGTCCTTGACTTGAAGGAAAATGACGGAGGTGGTTGGGAAAGGAAGGACGAAAAGTTTCTATCCACATTTAAATGGCCATACCCTACTGGTGTATCGGATCCATTTTCTCTTTTCAAAGACGGCAACACAACATAATCGCTTCACTGTTTTTGGTTTCGATGATAATCGTAACCTATAAAACCATGCATGCGCATGAGTGTGTGAATATGTGTGTGACGCCTTGCTTGTAAACACAATATATCAAGAAGGGAAGCTTAGACCAATCTCATATTAGTGTGTAGGAGTACCACATTGAGTAGAAGAAGCCTATTGTTTTTAGAGGTCAAAGGTCGTTTGGGGTCACTCGGTGTCAAATTGTGAGCCTTGTAACTACGATATCTCAAGTAGGGAAGCTTGGACCAATCTCATATTTCGTGTGAAGTAGTACCACATTAAGTAGAAGCCTTGTATTTTTAGTGGAGGTCAAAGTTAATTTGGGGTCACTAGGTGTCAACTTGTGAAACCTTGTAAACACGATATCTCAAGAAGAAGGTTGGACCAATCTCATATTTAGTATGTAGTTGTGCCACCTTTAGTATAAGAAGCCATTTTTTCTTTTAGGTCAAAGTTCATTTGGAGTCACCAGAGATCAAGTTGTGGAACCTTGTTTTATAATCTACCGTATCTACTACCGTATCTCCCACCGACTAGATTGTTGGCAATTGGAAGTTGGCTTATGGGCATCCGTAGAATTAGAATTCAGAAGTCGAACAAACAGCTATTGGCTTAACTGTGTCGCTACCTGCATAATGTCTGTGTACAAACGTGTATTTTGTATATACAACGTTGCAATTGGAATGAACGATATCATGAATAATCGCTATTAATATCTTTGCTTCCGTTGTTGAAGTTTTCCGTCGTATTTAGCAATTGTCGAGATTCAGTGCCGAATAAAAGCTTCAGGTTTGGATGTAGTTACGTTGGGGGAATGACCATGAGGCTGTTGCCTAGTTAGATTTTTATCTATGACCAATATCAATGCGAATTAACTGTGTATCTGCACGTGCATTATGTACGGGAAGTTTTCATGAGCGGAGACTGTCACAAACTTCACGAAGCACTTATAAATATACAGCGTTAAACATAACTTAAAATCTAACAATATAACAATATATTACAAGGAACGGTTTCAGCTTACCAAGTACGTAATGTGTTTTAAAGGCATTCATAAATATGTTGGGTTCATATATTAATTTCTCAACCAATTAAAAATGTTAATTTAACATCGATATCGCCACGGCTTGGTGATGTACAGGCAATCCCGACACAGTGGAGTATATTAGCCTACTAGCGGCACACGTGTAGACGTCTAACAATTAACATCGGACATCCCCATCTGAAGTTTAGATATAAGAGTATTAAATTAGAATAGCCTAATAAACAAACTGTAAGAAGTTGTAAACCCTTTAGTCCGAGTTTCGAGATATTCATAACTTAATGACACAAGACCACTTTTGAGTTGATCTGCAGAAAACAAATCCACAATACATAATTATCTGTCATTTTGGTAAAACATTTTCGACGCCAACGCATGGAACTGCAGAGTTGCTTAGGCTTCAATGTGCCATACATTAACAACGGTAGGGTAAAATTGACAGGGGTTCGTTAAATAAAAAAAGTGAACGAAAAAATGTTCTTTCAATCTTAGATTTTCGCGTACCAACTAGCAGCTAAACGACAAGATAAATAATTGGGAAAATGTAGCCTACGAAGTCGCGCTAATCGAGTAGCGGTGCCGCTTCAAATGAGCAGTGAGGTATTGTATGGGATTAGGATTCCAGCACACCTAGCTACTATAGTGTGTAGTACTATAGAGGAGACCTAATGTAACAGAAGCCAAGCTATCTTCGTAGGTATTTTCGCAGATGTTTTATTTTTAATTGTTTGAGACATTACAGTAGGCATAGCTGCTTATTTATGATTCTGCGACATGTTTTACTTTGTTCATCACTTACTTTTGGTGGAAAAAAAGTTTAAATTTCATACTGCACAGAAACATTCTTTTCCAATGTGCAACCACGATATGTTAAACTGACCAGAGTACGACACCGATTGTTATATCACAATATGTTAAACTGCATGATCATAAGTGCGACAACCTATTGTTATATTACGATATGTTAAACTGCATGACTAAAGTGCGACAACCGATTGTTATATCACGATATGTATATACTGACTAGAGAACGACACCCGATTGTTATATCACGATATGTTAAACTGCATGACTATAGTGCGACAAGCGATTGTTATATTACGTTATGTTAAACTGAGTGTAATCTTGAAATGATTTGCTACAAACTGTTTGATTGCTGCAGTATATGCCCAAATAGTGAAGGCAACAGTTCTCGTTTGTCAAGTTATACTTGTTTTAGTTGGTTGTATGCGTAAAGTTGATATCATAAAAATCATGGATCCAAACTTAATGGTGTGTTTCGGAACTTAAGATAAAGACGTTATGATTCTCCAGTCATATTCCAGGCTTGAAAATGTATCAATAATTCGTTAAGATAGTTTCATCATGTGTAATTCCGAAATCCACTCATGTTAAATATGATATAAATGGCACA
>JAIPMN010017345.1:0-15993 GCA_020650975.1 Apostichopus californicus
TATGTATGAAGTATTATTAATGGTGTTCATTTTCAGGTGACTTCACTCCTGACCAATGCAAGCTTATCCACTTTTGTACTCTACAGAAAACACGCGCTATAAAAGTCATGTAGATAATAGCCCTGGTCCAGTGCTTGTTTTAGACTTTCACCTGTGCTAATCTAGGGCTAAATGGCAGTTAGGAAGCAGAGCTCTGAAGAAAATTCAGATCAATTCAAATAATGTTAAGATTACAGACATAACCCTTGAATGAATGTACAGACCCCCCCCCCCCACCGACTGCCCCCACCCTATCCCCCAACAATTCTCTTTCAAGTTGTGTGTATAAGGGATCCTTGAGAGTTTAGTTATAGGCCTACCGTACGTCTCAATACAATAAAACACTGTAGCCTAGGAGTAGGACTATCTAATTTTGTAACATTTTATCATTTTTAGAAATAACTGGCCATGTCAGTATAATTTTATTTTCAGAATATTCTACATCTTCACATAAGAAATTTACCATTTATGCATTGCCAACATTCTTCAGACAAACCTGCTTAAGATTCGAGCATTGATACACAGAAACTAACTTGGTCTCGGTTACCCTATCTCTCCAAGGTCCTGTCAAACCTTAATTCGGCGTCGTCAAGTCGGGACTGTCTCCCTTTACTTTGTGTCACGTATCGCCGACAACAATTGAGGACTGATTGAATAAAGATTGAAAGTCTCGCTTACGACGCCCAACATAGGCTTCAAGGGTATTTGACCGACATCCGTCAATCAGTAACATAGAGAATTTGCTATCAAATCTGTCACTTCTTGTGCGTCAATTGCAAAAGAACACCGCCGATTTCGCATAGTAAATGAGATGTCACAACAGCTGCATACAGAGCGGACCGTAACACAAACTTTCAACGGTGCTAGACCGTACAAAAGTTACTGTTGCAATGCGACAGACCTCGGCAGACGACATTCCACTATTGCCTACTAAACAAAGTAAGACCCTTACCTTTAAGACGTTTTGGAGTAAGTTGTTTCCTTCTTGGCATTCTGATAGTGACTTAGTTGTAACTAATAACGAAAGAACGTTGAAGAATATGTTAATCTTCGCAGAAAGGTTAGAACATTTTTTATCCTCATGATGGCTATTGTCAATGCACAGAGTAGGTAACGTACGTATTAGTGTAAATAGAAAACCCAACAATTGCAATATGGCCATGCATGATGAGTAGCAAAGTAGGCGTGGCTTAAACCTTCAGCAGCTGCAAAAGTAAACAAAAAAGAGGGAGACGTAACTTTTCTTCTTGATTCAAATAAGAAACTGATTGTTGGGAGGAAGAGAAAGAGAAGAGAAGAAATTGGAGAGAACGTGAAGGTAGAAGAGGGGCAATACTCAGTGGCGGAGCGTCCATATAGTCAGAGGGGGCGGATGCCCCCCCTGACGGACTTACATGGACTGCTGGCGCCCTTTTCAGCTTTTTACCACTTTTTACTTATTCGCGATTATTTACTTTTTTATTGCGCTCTCAAATACTTATTGACATTTGTCACATTTTGTTGGTGTAATTTTCTTACAAAATGGCGATGACACCTATTTATTCTTCATTTTTCTGCAAATTAGCAAGGCCCGGAAAGGGGCATTTCCGGAGATGTAGGGAGTATCTTTACTCAAAAAACTTCTGTACGCTCCGCACCAACCTGTGGTGGCGCTCCGCTTAGATAGTGTCGAAAGCACCCCTACAGACCATTCACGCCCCCCTGACCAATACCTCTAGCTCCGCCACTGGCAATACTTCTACTAAAATGAAATGTGAAGGTTTGCAACCCCCGCGTTTGATTTAGTCAAATAACTCAAGAATTCGGAGAACTATGTAGAGAAGTGGGGAAAATCCAATTTCTATGAATATAACGGAAATGTCCAGAACGCCACTCGAAGCTGAAGGCATAGACAGGGTGCCATCAATGAAAAGTGTGTGTGGTTGAAGAAGGGGCAGGGTGGGGGAAGGGGGGGGGCTTGGCCTTTATACACGCAACGGAAAGACATGGAGTCAATATTTACCCCACTTCTGAATACAACCTATTTTACCTGAATTTCACCTGAATACAACCTATTTTACATGGATAAGACCCATGGATAAGACCCACTACACTTGACGAAACATTCGCAATTAGCGACGTACTAAACATCTAATTCGATTAGGAGGCTATGGAGTCAAGAGGGTCACCTATTGCTACAGGGCACTGTCCGATTGCCCGAACGGTCAGCCCCGGACACGAACCCCGTGCAATAAATGATTTGCTCGACTGATAAAGCCCAAATATGTCGTGATATGGAGCAGTGCCGTGCACAGGATGTCCATAGGCGGTGTGTGTGGGGTGGGAAGAATTCAAAATTTCGATCTCCTGAATGATTTAGGTAATCAGCTAAACTTGCAGATAAATCCCACGGCAAATGAAGAATGTTATAGAGAAGGTAACAGCTCTATAGTAATTGAAGCCGACTCCTGTGTAGGGGGTCTGGGATATAAATGAGGCCCATATAAATAGCACTAAACGAAGGCTTTGCCAATAAATACTTTCTGTGAGGTCGAAAAGGGTCCAGTTCTTTCCCGGCTGAATACAAAAATCCCCTGGCTGAACCTACTCCCCGAGTGTAGTTCGAAGGCAGGGGAGGATTCTTCCTCCCTCCCACGCCCTCCCCTGTGCGCACGCCATTGGTTTGGAGGAGCCTCACGAAACTGTTTCCCCCGTTCCAATGGGTAAAGGAATAAAATGTCCCCTTGTTCATGTTTGCATAGTAACCGCTGTCTTAATCAACCTATTGTACCCTCGAACCTCCACTGATTTCTAGACTATAGCATCATAAAGTGATGAGAGGCTCTTCAACTTTTAATTATGATTATATTCAATGTTATACATCGCTGCCCAGTACACACAAACTTTGCCGGAAGTGTCTTTGCGCTCGTCCTAAAATTTAACTGAAATTATGAATTAACTTTTTTTATTTACTTTAATTTCAAAACTTTCTATCCTAGTTTACTAGCCTGAGTTCTCGAGTGACGTCATCATGCAGAGACCTCGCCAGGATTTGAGATTAGATAGGACGGGAGAGGGAGGGGGAGGGAGAAAATCAGAGTTCAGTGGTGTTATGATTGCCGACGTGAAAATCGTAGCTGTGAAAGATTACTCGGGGACACTGTCCCCACTCTTCCGGTTGCGATAGGGGGCTCTGTGATTCGATTTTGATAAAACTACTTGAGATAGTCAAATGAACAGAACCTATTTACGCTAAAGGAAGCGGAATTTAGCTGATGGTATAAAAGAGCGGAGATTAACAATACACGGAAGCGTAGAAGGGACATGTCCATTGACGTTTTTTATGTGATGCAACAATTCGTCAAGATGACAAGAATATGAAATAAATTGACATTTTGTCGACCAATACCAACTCATCAAAATGACACAAATCTGCAAATTTTCATTTTGTGATGATGCATTAACTAGTCAAAATGGCAAAATCTGAAAATGGACTATTTGACTACATCATACCAACTCATCAAAGTGATTAAGATCGGAAAATTGACGTGTTGACAAAATGCATTAACTTGTCAAAATGTCAACAATTTGATAATTGGCATTTTGCCAGAGATGCAATAACAAGTCAAAATGGAGTATACACACAGATTGACGCTTCATCGACATAATACCAGATTTATATCATTTTGCCAGATTTGGAAGCGTGTAAGTTGGTAATTTTCATGTTTTTTGTCAATTTGACGATGTTGATGCATCTCAACAAAACACCGTGTTTTAGATTTTTGTCATTTTGACGAGTTGATATGTCGTCAAGATGTTTGTTTTCACATTTTCAGTTGATGCATTTCGACAAAACATAAATTTTGATGATTTAAATTTTTCGTCAAAGTGTAATTTTCAACTTCTTGTCATATTGATGAGCCTTGTTGCATCTCATCGGAAAACGTCAATTTACATGTCTTTTTCTACGCTTCCGTAGCAAGAATGTGCGCATCAGTTGTTGGGTTTATTCACAGCGAAGCTCATGTGGGATAGTCTGTGTTAAAGAGGGCTGGTAATTATAAGTCACAGTCCCGATGCAAGAGGACTGGGGTTGAGAGCGGATCAGTCGTTCGGTAGTTTGGTTTTCGTGCCTGCAGGTTCTTCTTTCCTGGGCGAATTTTTCTTAAAAAGTATCGCTTCTCGGCCTTTTGGCTAAGAGCATGTGTAGTATCTGTTCCCTTTCGAAGGAACGGTGATACACACTCGACGATGATCACACAGTCACAGACCCGATGCAAGGGGACTGGGGTTGAGAGCGGACCAGTCGTTCGGTAGTTTGGTTTTCGTGCCTGCAGGTTCTTCTTTCCTGGGTGACTTTTCTTAAAATGTATCCTTTCCTTTCTGTCTATACCACCAATGCTGAACATTGGGATAGAGTGGTAAGTATAGGCCAACTTAAAATAATAGTTTACTGGCATGGAACATACTAGAGTCCATCAAGTGTGGCGCTATTCACGCACAGTAAGCAGAGCCAAATATACGGCTCTGACAGTAAGGTATGGCTGGCTATTGTTACAGCTGCAAGGCTTAGTCAGTTTACAAGACAATGACAGGATTGTCAAGAAATTGTCCATACGATAAATCTCCCCTTGAACTAGCTGGATCAAAGCGTATAACGTTTGCAGCAAGTTCACAATGACTCACATCTGCTTTATTTGTCCATGCTGCTGAGATCATAGCAACCCAAAGATCACAAAGGCAAATACATGATTGGGGATTCTCACTGGACCTCATAATTGGGCTCTCAATCCTCATGCATTGCTCCCTCACTAATGACCTCCTGCATATCTGGACTCTCCTCCTAACTTGTCCTACTACTTTCATATAGGTTCTGCCATACAGAAGATATTGAAAGCTTAGTGCTACCATGCCATTATGGAAACATTGGGTTAAATTGAACAAAAAGATTTTCGATTTTGAGTAATCATTGACCTAAAATAATCAGTAGGTACCAAGCTGTCGTGTTGAATTTATGGACTTTTCAATCAATGGCATCACCAGACATTTCAATCTTGGGGGGCACAGCACTTAAATAGGGGGACACAATGTTTATTTGTGAATGCCATCCTGGGGAGGGGTCTAATGGGAGGTGGGTGTCCCTGAGAAAATTGTGATTAAGGGTCCTTAGATGCAATATGGTGCTATATTTTGCAACTTGAAGTAACTTTTATGTTCAAGAAATTTTTTTAATTGAGGCGGACTAAAAGAACTAATGGATATTAACTCTTTTGCTTTGATAATGTTTTTAAATTTGAGAGTTTAAAATTGAAATTATGCAGGGTAGTAGTGAAGTTGAAGCACAATCGATTCACACCGGGGCCTATGTGACCTTGTTAGTGAGAAAATAACTGGTTATTGTGATGGTCAGTGGAAAGAAGTTTTACTGATGAACATAATACATTTCCTCCTTCGTCAAAACAGTTTTTGAGTATTCTTTTTTAACACTACAAATCGCAACTGGGGGCACGATATTTTTTGGGAGGGCATGTGCCCCCCCCCCCAGGCCACCCATTGGGTGAAGCCACTGTTTCCAATCTGTTGACATCAGGACATCCCCTCCCCCAAGAAAATATTACCTTTGATGGCCACACAATAATGAAAAGAGCAAATAACAATGTTAGGGGGGAAAGAAATGACCAAGAAAGTAAATTAGAATATCTTTGTGTACAACGATGTACTCTTTCTCTATCTCTACCAACGGAAAGTTCCCACTGAAATGCTTTCTCCCGAAAATGTTTGCAAGTTTCAATCATAAAAAGAGACAGTGTACACAACTTTGCCATCAGGCTGCTGTATTTTGATCACAATCCATCGTTACAATTGATAACACTTGGTACTGTAGTGACCTTCATACCTCAAATTAATCTTAGATAATTATTACTACGATGTGAGTATTACAATGACTTCATGCTGAAAATAATCCCATAGGCTTAACAATAAGCTGTTGGATAGATAATCACAAAATAAGATTTAAATGGGGTCTTTTACTTTCATTTCATCAAATCCTGGAATTCAATTGGGTGATTGCAAAGATTCTCTTCTCATTTTTTTTTACAGAAAGAGAGAGAGGGTCCTGATAAAATAGATGTGCTGTAATCACTAACGATGGTGCTAGGCAGTTTACTCAGAAAGAGCTGTTTTTAGACGTACAGGGCAATAGTGTGCAGTAACACAGGCCACTGGACTGTTGAAACCAAGATGTTTGATTAAAACCTTACTTCAGTAAAGAGACAGATCTAAACATTTACCTTGAGCATGTAGCTAAAACATTCAAACATATTTGATCATGACTTAGCTAGGTCCCAACTAAGACTGTTAAATATATAGAGATGTCATGAGTATTAACTATATCACTCATGATTTCTGTAATATGAGTGATTACTTAAAATAAATACCTCCACAACGCATTTACATACGTCATACAGTTCATTCTATATTGCAATGTGTGGATTACTTACAATCACACAGTGCAGTATGTGTTTTAAACAACTAGCAAAAACAATCGTGGGTGGAATAACTCTATGAGGCATGTCTTTTGACCTAAAGGTGAATAAGTAATTCAAAACTTGACCTTGCTAGTGGGCAAAGATCCCAACAATTCCTGCCCAACTCCTGCACAAAGTTGGCTAGACTAGGCTTAGTGAGTAAGTTGTGTTTCGACAAGTAACAGGCCAGCAAATTTCAATCCTCTTAAAACAAAACTGTAAGTATTATTTATGGAGGGATATAATACACCATTAATACCACCAACAGCTGTGTATATTCCAGCAACCATTCTGTTTCATAAAATTTCAATTTCCACCGACCAACTTACTCCATTCCTTGAATCCCAACAGAAACATTGATGAACATTAATGAAGGTGCCTCAATATCAACAATAATATGGGTTTCTCTAAATATACAAAGATCAAAATATTACATAAAATTGTTTTTAACTCCTCAATCATAAAATACAATTTAACTGGCCAGGGGATCCTACACCAGGTAACGTCTTTGATATGTGAAGACTCACATGCCAAGATTCTACCCACAATATAATTGATGCATGATTCATCCATGCTGCACTCCTCTGATCACCAATTATAAATTTCAGCAAGTAGCTGAACTACACTACAAACTGGGTACACATGCAGATTTTCCACTTCTTCAGATGACTTAAACACATTGGCTTTGAAGTTGAATATCTCAGTGGGAGAAAAATAATTATCTCTAAAAAGGTATTTTAGCTTGATTTTCTTAAATTACTATCATACTTGGTAGCAACATTCATTGAATTCATTCACTATGTAGAATGATGCAGTTTGGCAACAAGTTCCCAATACATAAAAAACACGACCTGTATTACTAAACATGCATTAGCGGGTTGTACAAGCCTGATCCCTGCCATCAATTGAGAACACAGTTCAACAAATGTAGCTTGTAATGATAGTGCTTTGCTCAAACTACCTTTATGGGACATAATACAAGACCTTCACTTATCTTGAGAATCACCTTGCAAACATCTCCAGATGTGTTATTAATAAGAAGTTACACTTCCTGAGTAAACATTCATATACTGAAGAATATCCGGGTATGAAATCTTTGCTGGATTCCCCTTGAAACCAAAGTTCAGCTAAGATGGGTTTCATATCCAACTGTGCAATTAGGCTGATACACCCATCCTTCTCCCCTACCAACACCCTCCCCCCCCCCCCCGGCCATTAAGAAAACAAATTTATCATCCACATTTATTTTGTTCACAATTATGGATTACATAACAACCCACTATGGTATGGAGTAACCAACCCTATTTGACAAACAATTTTTTAATTAATAAATTGATTTGGTAGAAAATACATGAAGACTGTATTGTTAATAATATTCAAGTAAGAAGAAGACAATGTAGAAACAATGGAACTACTAATTACATCATTACAACTCAATACAAGTTAATACATTTCTTTACACACTTAGATATCAACTTACAAGTTCTTGGTTACTAGTCTCTTTGCTGCTATTCTTGCATAACGGTGGTGCACTTTAGCAGTTGTCATGTGCGTGACATATTATCTTTGAGCTAAACCTTCATTTTCATTTATACTACTTGGAATAAATAAATGAGATCAATGACTGTCCTATAATAAGATAAATTGCTAAATAATATTGTCGTCAACTTAATTGCAAGTCTAGCTTGAACTGACCACGTAGACCAATCTACTTGTATTTTTCAAGTTACCAAGTCTCAACTATCTGCAGTCACAATACATAACTTGTTTTGATAACTTTAATTCTATCACTGGCTTACTTTATTATGCCAGATTCTGTGCCTGAATAATTATATGTCTGAAACCATATATCCTTTCCCCACCAATATTCTCCATATCATCAAAGTTTACTTGTGTTTAAGATATATTACTAATGTACTGAAGGCACCTAGACAACATCCTCTTCTGAACAATTGTTCTCTGAACAATGGTATGTGTTTATATCCTTGATAGCTTCCTCTGTTATCATGATCTGCTCTGAATGTTTAGTGCTGAACAATGTTTATCTCATTTCAAGGAAGCATCATTTGAAATTGCTTATAGTCTTGGAATGATTACACAGAGATGAAAACACCCTTGTACTATGATTGGCAGTATGTGCCATATCTTTTTCCTTATATTTACAATCAACTATCTTTATATGAAAGGTTTGCTTTTCATGGCTTCAAATTATTCAGAATACACAACGATGCCAGGATTGATAGCACAACCAGTTACTTCAGGAATAGCATGCTCTACCAACTGAGTACTTGTCCCACTTGAACTATTTTAGTCCTTTGTTGTACAGAAAGATTTATTCACCCCAAACTAGGCTTATCACTGTAATAAAATTTGCATACTGTAGTACTAGTAAGATGACACAATATTTTTATAACTGCATATTGGGGAATCACAACCAACTGCAGTCAACACACCCTAATAAATGGCTGGGAAATGAGTCCACAAGAGAAAATAGCTTTGTAAAGGCAAATGTAAGGAAATTACAAATAAAAACTATAACAATTCATTAATTCTGTGTTGCAACATTGGTTAAAAATGGTAAACAGTAACATGAGAATCAGCCTACAATGTATGGTACAATTTAAGAATAGAAATCACCAGATGATGAAACAGTACACTCTAGTGCATCGGTTAATTGCACAGAGATACAAATTCATTTTATGTACAGCTATTTGGTGTGGAATATGTCTTGAATTAGCAAAATAGGTGATTCAATTATTGTCTTTTTGTTGGAGAATTCTGTCTGCATTGGCATCCATTTCTTGCAAGATCGTGACAGCTGTGACCTCATCTGTTGTCTCTCTAACTCGCTGGACAGCTTGCACTAAACTTTGTGAAAATGGTAGGTGGCCACCTTCTCCACTTCCGGTGGCTACTTGAACTTGACGAGACGTCGAAGGCAGAGAATCGGCCGCAACTGTCTGGTAGGCTGTCGCCATGGGGATGGTCCTGATTTCCACTTGGTCATCACGACCCACTGGGACAAAGCCTTGCTGTGTAGTAGCTACTGATGTCGCTGCCACTATCTGCACTGGTGTAGCAACCACCTCTCCCTCTGGCCTTGGTTGACCTGTTACGGGAGCTCCGTTACTGTAGTAGGAGTACTGAGCGGAACCGTTTGCCTGGGGGACGGTGTGGATGGCTACTTCCTGGGGAGGTTGTGCAGGAGTCCCTTGACTGGGTAATCCACCATCCTTGTGGACGATATTTGTGACCACAAAGCTCACTTGGTGCGACCTCTCATCGGGACCTTGAGCCAGACATCTCATAGCTTCGGCAAAACTTTGGCTCGCAGACGCTGCTCCGCTCGAGGCTATTTCCAATTGTTGTGGTTCTACCTCCTGTGTCTGGCCACGTGGTCCATTGTAGACAGGACCGATGACCAGATAATCTCCATTTCCTTGTGGAGTGGCCTGAAGCTGAAAGTGCTGCTGTTCTCCATTCCTACCATCTGAGGTTCCTGCGATGTTGCTCGTAGCTTGAGTGATCGCCTGATGGATGAGACCGGTCTGATCAATCACAAGCTCTGCCTCCTCCTGAGTTTCTTGGTCCTGTCCTTTACTCTTCTGGTTAGGGACGACTTTGGCCACGTCGTTACCGTCTTCCGGCATACCGTCGGTACCCACCAAGCTCTCGGCAAAGGCCTGCTCCACGATATTCTGTGGTACGGTGTTGCTCATTGCTCCAGGCTGGAATATACCACAGACTCTAGACACATCCTGAAGTTTGATGTATTCGTTACCATGCTTCAGTCTGGTGTGGTGAACTAGGTCTTTGTAGCTGTTGGTAGTAAACTCACAGTCTTTACACATGTACATGTTCTTTCCAGCATGTTTCTTAGTGTTTCTCACATGCTTTCTCAGGTTCTCTTGGGCGTTACAACGATAATTGCAAAAAGGACACTTGTAGGGTTTCTCGCCGGTGTGCAAGCGTTTGTGCCTGACCAGATGTGCAGAGAAACGACTGGCATACTTGCAGTTTGGAAATGGACACACAAAGGGCTTTTCCTTGGTATGAATCCTCATGTGCTTGGTGAGAGCATAGGTATTGGAACCTTCATACCCACAGACTGAACACAGGTATGGCTTTTCTTTGGTGTGGGACCGGTTGTGTGCCACCAGTTCTGATTTGTAACAGAAGATGTACGTACATCCCTCAAATTCACATTTGTACCGTCTACCATTCTGGTGTTGGGTGAAGATGTGATGCTGGAGGACCATCTTGGAGCAATATGCAGCACCACACTGCTCACATATGAGGTCCCTGGGACGGTCCTTGTGGGTCTCCATGTGGCGTGTCAGTACCGATCTTTTCACACTCTTGAAGGTGCAGAGGGTACACTTGAACGGCTTGATGCCCAAGTGCCTCTTCATGTGAATGTTCAAATCGGCTCTACGCTTGGTCTTGAAGTCACATTCATTGCAAGTGTACGGTTTCTCCTCCATGTGTACCGTCATGTGAACTTTCAAGTGTGCCTCGATAGGGAACTCCTTGCTACAGATGTTACAGGAGTATTTGGTGGAATGTCCACTCTCTTCCAGATGTTTACGAAGTGAAACCTTTGTAGGGTATGACATCCCACACTGTTGACAGACAGCTTTAGAGGAATGGACTCTGCTATGTGAACGTAATGCCCGGTCCAGGCAGAAAGTCTCTTCACAGATGTGGCATCTGAACTGCCGCTCGATGCCTTCCTCTCGTGCGACGTTTTCCTCGTGCATAGGGGTTTTTTCATGGGCTTTTTGTCTGTTTACGGTGGATGTTGAAAAGTTGCAATATTCGCAGATAGTCCATCTCCTCTGTTTGCGGGGTGATTTCGTTGGTTTCCTATCGACCTTTGTCATCTTTGACTGGGATGCAGTGATTGCCTTCTTTGATCCCCGTGGTCTGCCTCTCTTTGCAGGAGGTTTGTATTGAACCTCGTCCTCATCCTCAGATATCTGATCAGGATCCACAAACATTGCACGGACCCTGGGTGTCCTTTGCTTGCGCCTGGGTCTACCCCCTCTGGGTGGATTGGCTGGTGCTTCCTCAACTAAAGCTTCTGCTTGTACTGTGGCAGCAATGTCCTCTGTGTCATCTTCAGGTAGCTGCACTGTTATTTCTTCAGGCTCGGCCTCTGATTTGCTCTCTTTGCTGCTTGCTGCTGAAGAAAGAAAAGAGTAATGTAGAGTGAGCATGTATCCTAGATAATGTCTTCATATAGTAATGTAGGCTGAGCATGTATCCTAGAGACACAGCGTTTTATAGATTTTCACTTACACTCTGCTGACCCCAAATGACCTTTGACCTCTACCCAATACAATTATGGGGAAACCACATTCCAAATATGTAAACTGCAGGCGTTACCTTTTCTTGGGTACAAATTACTGCTTTGCAATTGTGCTACATTTTCGGACAACCAAATTTGCTATTCAGAGAACCAAAATGGGAGACCTAGTAATCCGAGGGACAACCAGAAAAAAACCTTAAGGATTTGCCCTAGGGTAGGATTTCTTAGTTTGATTAATTCCAATCTTGTTTGAAGAACACACACTAGGTTTGATGCAGGTATGGGCAACTCCTCTAAATTGTTGATATCAGGTATGCACAGCACTAGGAGTCAGAGACTCCCAGGATTGTTACAACTCTTTCATCATTCAACAAAATCATGCAACAAACCCCCCCCCCCCAAAAAAAAAAAACCCCAGACCTAGGCCTATACACTTGGTCAACTCATTTTGCAGTAGCAAAGACAAAAAATAATGCATACTACTTTTCTCCCACATTATATCCAAATATTGTTGTTTCTTGGTCATTTATGAACGATCCTATGTCCACCCAGCCCAAAAATACGTCCGAATTTGTTTTGGGTCAAGATGGTCTCAAAAATTGTATGACCTACATGTAACAGCTATTAACCACCAACTGTATACCAAGTTTGGCTACAATCCGACTTAAGGTTGCTGAGTTATTGCAATGTAAAGAGTTTATGTTTGACCCCATAACCTCATTAATATTCATTAGGTTTGCGCCAACAATGATAGGGCACACCTTCTCACTATAATACTTCTACACATCAAGTATGACAAATATCCATAACTCATTTGTTGAGTTATCACGGACCCAAGCAAGTGTCACAAACGCACACACCTGATGGCACAGGTTCCTTTGCTTCCAGCAAGGAACCAAAAAAAGGTTTTGTAAGAATCATGTCCAACCCAACCCCCCCCCCCCTCAACCTCCAATTTAAAATTTAATCATATATTATACATATTTTATATATATAATTATATATTCAACCTTTCACTAAGTTTCAGGCAAACATTTTGCCCTGGGCTGCAAAAACTATGCATAATTCTTACCAAGCCATGTAATATTCCTATACAAAGGAATATCCCTATAATAATATAACTAGGAGATACATGTTGATATTCTGCAATTTTTTATAAGATACTGTAGCTATGGACTGCTCACACTAAAACAGAAACTTTTGTATCCCAGAAAGCGATGCAACGTTTCATTGTAATTTACATGATCTAATTTTTGTTGTATCTGAAGCAAGTTTCTTGAAGTTACACATTAGTTTACACTTCCACATTGTTATGGAAATTTCCACACAAAATTGAGTTTTCCCCTTTTTTTAGTCCAGTTAGTTTCAATTATGTCATAGATGTACAATAAGAACAAGAATTTATAATTAAAGTCATAAAATCAGCCTAGTGTTAAATTCTTGACAGATTCTTAGCAGGAAGCAGGATGTCCTTCTTCATACAGCAAACATTTCTGAGAGATGCACCCCTTCATTTCCGGATAAATGTTATCATTACCATATTTTGCATGTATTCTAGTTTTCATACTTTGTTCCAAATAGTTTACACTTTGCCCTACAACGTGCTAATATCAACAGGATTTGCAGTCACGTTAGGTTCGTAATAACAGATATAGATATATCTAATGTTGTTAGCTGTGTACATACTTTGCAGTCACGTTAGGTTAGTAATAACAGATATAGATATATCTAATGTTGTTAGCTGTGTAGCTAGGTGTGCAATACTTGTCACCGTTGAGGTAGGATATATGTCAAAGTTATCAACTATGTGGCAACCTTTCCTGTCTATGAGACAAACATTGAGTTAAGGGAAATAAAAGATATGGAAAGGATGTTACCATGTGTGGAATCCTGCACAACTTAAAAGACACAGACCTGTGTGCCAATCGGTGTTGATGAATTAGAGGCTTCATTTGTGAATATTTTTCACAAAGTGAAAATGAGCCGTACACAAAATGGGGGGGGGGGGAGGGGTCTTGCAGTCTTTAGCCACCTGTAGGAGGAATCAAAATGAAGCAAACACATCATCAATTAAATTTACCTTGTGTCTTTGCCTGGGCTGGACAACCATCTTTACGATGCTGTATGTACTGCTCAAGGCCCTGGATCTCTGTCTTGCACTTCATGCAAAAATGTACATCGTCTTCCTCCATGATTGTCGATTGGCTGATTAATCACCTGAGGAACGAAGAGTGGAAGGAAAGATACATGTTGAGACCTTAATGAGATGTACATAAATTATACAATATGACATCTGTGGCTAAAGTATGTAAGTTGAGTGATATCTCAATATTTATTCCCAAACTAGTGACACATACGAACGGATGCAAAAAATTGTGCTTAAACTTGTTAACTTACAGAATAAAGGGTCTGACTTGAGGAAACTACGTACTAGTGTCATGATAAAGTTCATGATAAAGTTCGTACTTCGACAATCCTTTCAAAATACATTACAATGCATGAACCTTCACAATGGTCCTTTAAGGGACAGATTTTACCCTTTAAATCTGGCAATGCAGCAAGTAACTTAACTTATGTTGAATGTATTTAAGATTTAAGAAAAAACTCTTTAAGAAAAAGAAAAGAAAAAGAATGAATTATGGGAAAGGTTCATGACTCAAAATAACAGTTCAATTTATAATTGAGAATTGGTATTTATAAGCAAACATGACAACTGGATAGCACATTAACAATGTTCAGTAATGATGCTGAATCAATGGATTTTGTACCCATACTGTAACAACCACTAGCAGAAGAGCACTACTTTAGGATACAAAGTAATGTGGAATAATTCAATAAACTTGACTCCACACATATAGCTCAATTTTCATATTGAAAGTGCCTTGCTATGTCTTAATTTGTCTTGATAACCCACTTTCTGACTTCTTTCATATCATACCAGCCTACAGTATGTGATGTCTGCAAAGTACTAAGCTGTAACATGGATTGATGCACACAAAACTGATATCATGGCAAAGTCAACCAGTCTTTCAATAGCATCCCTCTGTATAGTCAAATTGACTAAGAATGGAAGCAATTTCATTGCCAATGATATACCTATAAGCAGCTACTTGCATTTGCAATGTTCAGCTTTTGTACCATCAAAATGTTTTTACAGTGCAGTTGTATCTTCATTGCCTTATGCTGCTGCTGTCTGGTACAACATTGGCAACTATAAAGCAACATAAAGGGCAATTTAGCATGACTGTACTGTACATATTCATAATGAAATTTGGTTACTGCACCAATGTTACACAGACCTGCCTAAAATGAAATTGCAGCCTGTTAAACACACTATGCTGGCATGAACCAAGTCCATGGCATTTGTATATAGGGGCTTATACTAGGCCTTATCACACAGCTCAACATTACCTACTTGGATTTAGCTATCCTACACTGTAGCTTTCAGCATAGTAGAGCAATACGAATATAAGGGTATTTTGACTCTGCACTAAAAACCACCTATTACTGTGACTAAAGGGGATGCTCACAGACAGCATGGTATCGTTAACAGTAGACAAATTCTTCCTTTTGAACAATGTCTGATTATTTCATTAGATGTATGATACTGTGGCAAATGAAAAGATTGTTTCACTTTTCTTTTCAGCCATAATTCTTATCAGTCAGATGATGACAAAGTACAGATCTATATAGTTATATGGTATGAACAATGGTATGCATCATGGACTAATTTCCACCTTAATCTTTCATTAAAATTAGGCCTATGTCTACCCATGCATATTCTCAAATCTTTTATTATGAGAATTGGTCCAATTTAAGCTAACAACCAGCACTCTATGGTATATGTGTTTCTCTCTCTCTATAATACTGACCTCTACCAATTCTAGTGCATTGATTCTAATTTCTTACAGTAGTATGATTTGCAACTACATGAAATGGTTGTATCATTTAAAACAAAAAACCGTTATGGTAATGTTCCTTCACATAAAATTGCTATCCTAATACCTTTGACTTTCTATCCTGAACACTTCACCAAAAATTAGTTTGCAGACCCTCTCATCAACTGAACACCAGTTTCTGTATGGAAAATATTCTAAAAGAACTTTCTCTTTGAAAGCTCTGTCAGAAATATATATT
>JAIPMN010017349.1:0-15540 GCA_020650975.1 Apostichopus californicus
AGATATAAGGAGTGAACAATTGACTGGGCCGCACCTAACCAACGACCTGCTGTTGATTTCAAACCTTTGATTCCGAGGACTTTCGAGAAATAGGTGTGTGTACTTAATCTGTATTCACAAAAACATAATGTCAATTCAGTACAGTTGATAATTAATGGGGATAATAGGCCTACCTGACAGCCTCATTAGTGCCGATAAATTCTAAGCAGCTAGCTCGTTTTTGTGATGATGTAAAATAGATTGATTTTTTCTCTTTTCTTGAGACATCTCACAGGCTGCCAAAAATTCACTGGCGGGCCGAAGGTTGCCCACCCCAGCATTATACACTAGGTGTGGCAAATATGTTCGCAAACTGAAAATGAGGGTCATTTACTATCTGGGCCATGAAACCAATTCTATGCTTTTTTTTTAACTATTCAGTCTAATTTTTATCGAGAATCTTTCATAAGATGTGACAATCAGTGGCTTGTGTGGATTTAATCATTAAATTTAATCATTAATTAAAATCAACTATTTGATTTGGGTCATGTTTATAAACAAGGACATTTCTCAATGACGATGGTTATGTCAATGAGTAAAAGTTTTTAGGAGGGCTGCTGTGAATTTTAATGTTATCCCATTCTACCTGCAGACTTGTACTCACTTATGGTATGATGGGATCACAAACTGCTTCTCTGTTACAGAGAAACAGTAACATATTATTTTCCAACCAAATAGGGAAGCCTGTGTGTTGTTATTTGCATTGAGAACACTAAGAGAGCCTCTGTGACATTGTATCATATCATATCAAGGTCTTTATCAATGGACAAAAATTTCCAGTTTACAACAATTTACCAAATTATTCTTCCCCTTGGTGAAAATATTACCATTTGATTATAACCTTCTCCTTCTCTAATTAAAGCAGTACATTTAAAGCTATGAAGAATGCTGTTATTTTTTGCATAGAAAAAGACCTCACTATAGTAGAACTGAATAAAAATAGCAATTTGTACATTAAATTTATCAGTAAGACCTTGGCACTGTCAGTGGAGAGGTTCATGCGTTGAAGTAATAAAATTACTTCCATCAAAAGGATTTGGTGACCCATTTAGGAGATAAGTGAAGGCCGAAACTACAAAAATAAATTTTAATAGAGGATGTGATATGTTGGTTTCTCACATTCATTGTTCCTGGGCCCCCCTTACGTGCTTTAAAGTTGATAAAGGTCAACACTTGATTGCCTTATTTGTTATTACCATGCATTCTTAGTTAGGAGTTAATATTTGTGTATATATACACAGGGCATTTTGTCTATTGTATAGCTTCTGTTAGACAGTTAAATACCAACTTTCATCTTTGTTACATTAATGAACAACAAGCTTACCTGTCTCCTCACAACCTTAGCACTTTCGCTCTACCGTGCCTAGAGTGAAATGATAGCCTTTTTAGCACTGTATGCCCTCTACGACTGGCTACTTCTGGTCAAAACCTCTCCTTCTCATGACACCATACCCCCCAAATTCCCCCTCCCCAGTTATTCCCCCACCTGATAGATTTTGGAATGTTTCATTGTTCATGAAATAAGCTAGATTCCTTGCAAGCCCAAATTTTTATGATTTACTGTAAACTACTATCATATTTATTCCAATTCTTGTGGGATAAAAAAAAATACAGAAAGGTATTTTTTGGGAATGTTTAAGTTATCACCATTTTATCATTGTAGTCATACAGTAAACAGTCCGTATACGTGCTGTGCGTCATGCAAAGATCTATGCAAGTTTGAAAATGCAAGTTTGAAAATTTAAACGTTTGCTGAAACCAGATAGTTAAAGGCATTGAAGACTCGCCCCAAACCGCGTGCGGCCATCTGAAAAAGTTAACTTTCTGTTGCTTGCGACGTTTTGTTTGTGTCCCTACAAAATGCAGACAGTAATGAAATGTGATACCTTAATTGTTATCTTTAGCTGGACCTGAGATGTCCATCGCTGTATCGTTTGTACACTGTGCTGTGTTTATTGACCGTAGCTGTATGTATTGACTGTACACTAGTGTCTAATTACCGACGGTAGCAAGCTGTGTGTGTACTTTCTGGGATCGATGGTTGTGTCTAACACAGATTACCGGCATGAGATGTTTCTTTTTGCGCGAGTCTTCACACCCTTTATATTGACTGTATGTAGTACAGAGCTACATACTGTATTGTTGCTGTCAGTAATTTTCACACAAGTGCCAGCTAGTTCACATCAAACGTCTCTCCTTTCATTGTGTTTGTATTGGAGGTCTGAGCACTGCAAATCATTACAGCAGTCACAGCAGTTTACCAAGAATGGCACGGTGTTTCATATTAATATATCACAATGAAAAGCAAACACAGTCACTCTCAAACACTTTTCTGAAACTAAAAATGACCAATTTATGCTGTAGGCAATTGCGTGAAAACACAATAAAACTCTCACCTAAATGAAAAATGCTCTAGTTGTACACTGTGAGAATAGTCTTGAATATCAGAGGTCAAAGGGTGGTTATTGGCAGGAAATGCAAACAAAGTGTTCTCCTTTATCAAAGCATACATGTTGTATATATATCGTTAAATTAACAGTCTGGAGTTAATTTTTAGCCACTGTTATAGCCAACATCTTGCAGTTTGTGGATGAACTTAGTTAATTATTTATGAGATCAATGCAGAACTGATCGAGGCATGGAAACACAAATTAAATCACTTATTACTGAGAATAATTTAATGTAGTGTAATTTTTTTTCATCTTATTTCAGTTACACTACTTTTTTTTTTTTTGTCATCAGGGCACAAATTTAGTTTTCAAAGTAAAATCCACGTTTACGACAAAAGAAAATATTAGAGGAAACCAGAGAAATAAGATATGACTCATATTTGACAAATAAGAAGCAATGTTTTAGAAAATATATTGGAATTTTTGCTCCCCCTGGGACCTTCTAGCATCATACTTTCATTGTGTTACATTTTGTACTTTTCATTCGACTGCAAGGTATTGCTGATGGAGGGGGAACGAAAATTCCAATATATTTTCTAAAACGTTACTCCTTATTTGTCAATTATGAGTCATATCTTATTTCTCTGGTTTTCTCTAATATTCTGCGATTGTACCAGATATGGTATTATCTGGTCATGAACCTAGCTTGGAAGGCTAGTGATCAAATTTATTATTTAAGTGAACCATTTTGGACTATTTTTTATGTGAAACGTATTCTTCAAATATTTCACTATATATGACAATTACTGTCAATTGTTTGATTGTTAATCTTGCAATCCTCTGTTGAGACCTATGCAGACAGAAATGAAATAATTTGATGTTCCTCTATCGTCCCTCTCGTGACAGGGTGCACTCCCCTTCGATGACGACAACCTCAGGAATCTACTAGAGAAAGTCAAGAAGGGAGTATTTCACATTCCTCACTTTGTGCCCCCAGACTGTCAGAATCTGCTGAGAGGAATGGTGGAGGTCAACACAGAAAAAAGACTTGCAGTAAGTTTATTCACAGACTGCCAAGAGGGGGGGGCGCCGGGGGGTTCTCTTTATACTGCCGGCTGGTTGTAAAACTAATAGACACTGTGAATGGCATGGAGTCTGATGTTTATATATCCTTGGCCAGGATTGTGCTCAGGAATATTTGAGTGCCGGGCAGATTGTGCGGTAATGTGATCCACACCCTGGGAGAGGGATCTCATGGGTGGGGTACCCCCTCCCCACTGGACAAATTTTGCACATGAAATATGCTTAGGTGGTGCTATTTTTCCTATTCTGTGCCATGTATTCTCCCAGATTTGGTTATGGTAAAATTTGTTAAATTATCATCAAAAAAGTGCCGGGCAGAAATGTTTAAAATACTGTGAGTGCTGGGCGGCATTCAGAACTGCTGGGCGCAGCCGCCCGGTGCCGCCCAGTGTGAGCACATCCCTGCTTGGTGTTCATGTCAGATTTAGTGTTATGCAGCCACAGTTGTAGCATTAGGAGATGACCGATTGATGATTGATGACAACATAGGTCAAACTAATTCATTGGTTGATGGTAGCAGATGACAGCCAGTTTGAAACATCCTTCCTTCCCTCACAATAACAGTCCAATTGTTAAATGACGACACTATTAATTAGCGTTTGTTCAATTAAAAAAAAGAAGATATTTGTGAGGAATAAATGATTCCATTGAATTTTGAAACAATTTTCCAATTATGTTCTTTTTCTTTAAGGGTAGTCCTTAATTATATTGCTTTGCGGTGCATGAAAGCCTGGAGCAAAAGCGACTTAATATACAAATAACTTTGAATCCTGGACAGTTTGAAATGGAGTTTAGATGTGTAATTCACTAGAGTAGTTGAATTATTTCACAAATCCACAGATTCTAAAACAAGAAGAAGTAGATAAAGGGAAAATGACATTTCACAGTGGTGGGCATGTCGCCATAAGGAACACTTTCTGTAGAAGAAAAAAATTGAAGAGAAAAAGTCACAAAATATGTTTAGCAAACTGCGTATCAACCCTATGGATTTTTGTTTCATATTTGCATGTTTTGTTTATTTATATCATAAATCTCACATTCTTATTTGTTATTGTTTAGCTTTTTCTATATTTTTTGGGATTATGTTGAGATATTAACACATTATAATGATCTCTCTTTCATCGCATCAATTTTCTTTTTTTTTCTTTTTTTTTTCTTTTTATGACAGATATCACAAATAAAAAGGCACCCATGGTATCTTGTGTAAGTAAATATATTTTCCACCATCAGCTTAAAAGGTTAAAAAATGTTTCTCATTTTGTGTAATAAATATAACAACATTTACAGCCTTGGACAGAACTTTTGGGTAAGATAAATACTCTTTCTCATATTTTGAATGGCAGCTATTTTAGGACGCTATAAAGTAACCAATTTGCACTTTGCATGTGTAGAAAGCTAGAATAACTGCTGGCAACCTACATTTCACATCATGTGGCAATCCAACTAACAGTGGTAGCTCATTTAAGAGTTTACTTTATTGATCTGGAAATTTCTTTCAAGATTTGAAGAACCGTCAATTTCTCACTGATCATGCAAACCTTTGTTCTATTAATTTAGCTGATCATGTCTTGATCAATTAATCTCCAACTTAAAAAAAAAATTTTGATAGATTTTATTGCTTCCAATCGCCGTCATCTTTCACCAAGCTACACTGTAACACTGTTGTGAAGTACCTGTGTTTAGCCTTACAAATGTGCTGGCCTGCTCCCTAAAATTGAAAGTATTAATTGAAAGTATTAAATTAAGTTTTAAATTAAGTTAAGTATTAAATTAAATTAAAAAGTTAATTAAAAGTATTATTAAAAAAAGTATAAATTAATTAAAAGTATTATTTTAAATTAAATTAAGTATTAATTGAAAGTATTAAATTGAAAGTATTGAAAGTATTAAACTTGGTGGCAATTGCAGAGTAACCTCTCCGACAATATGAACTACAAGAGTACAAAATATACGGTTAGCTAATTGCCACTTTTTGATGATCACAACAGAAGTTTGACATCATCAAGAAAATGTGTTATATTTCATGAAATTTAAGAAGTATCCAATGTAGGTTTGGCAAAACTACGTCTACAAAGTGAACTCCTATCATGTAGGTAAATTGTACCAGTCTCATTGGTACTATAGCAGGTTATCCAGTCACTATTAGTAGTCAATAGTCATCTGTGTTATCGTACACAGTCTCAGCGGAACTGTAGCAGGTTATCCAGTCACAGCTGTTAGTAGTCAATAGTCATCTGTGTTATCGTACACAGTCTAAGGGGACAAAGCAGGTTATCCAGTCACTGTTAGTAGTCAATAGACATCTGTTATATCATACACAGTCTCAGCGGTACTGTAGCAGGTTATCCAGTCACTGTTAGTTGTCAATAGACATCTGTGTTATCATACACAGTCTCAGTGGTATTGTAGCAGGTTATCCAGTCACTCTTATCCAGTCACTCTTAGTAGTCAATAGTCATCTGTGTTATCATACACAGTCTCAGCGGTACTGTAGCAGGTTATACAGTCACTGTTAGTAGTCAATAGTCATCTGTGTTATCGTACACAGTCTATAGGGACAAAGCAGGTTATTCAGTTACTGTTAGTAGTCAATAGACATCTGTTATATCATACACAGTCTCAGCGGTACTGTAGCCGGTTATACAGTCACTGTTAGTAGTCAATAGTCATCTGTGTTATCGTACACAGTCTCATCGGTACTGTAGCTGGTTATCCAGTCACTATTAGTAGTCAATAGTCATCTGTGTTATTGTACACATTCTCAGCGGTATTGTAGCAGGTTATTCAGTCACTGTTAGTAGTCAATAGTCATCTGTGTTATCGTACACAGTCTAAGGGGACAAAGCAGGTTATCCAGTCACTGTTAGTAGTCAATAGACATCAGCTGTGTTATCGTACACAGTCTCATCGGTACTATAGCAGGTTATCCAGTCACTATTAGTAGTCAATAGTCATCTGTGCTATTGTACACAGTCTCATCGGTACTGTAGCAGGTTATCCAGTCACTGTTAGTAGTCAATAGTCATCTGTGTTATCGTACACAGTCTCAGTGGTATTGTAGCAGGTTATCCAGTCACTGTTAGCGGTCAAATAGTAATTTATGAAAATGTATTTAATTCCTTACTTTACAGAGGCTCAAGAAATGAAAATCAAGAGGAACTAATATCTCGAAATATTCAGCCATTAAAGGTAAGTTAAACTTTTAGGGGGAGGGGGAGGGGGTGAGGTACGAGGGGAATGAAGGGAGAGACTGTGTAGATATTAAAGATTGCAAAAAGTGTTGAAATTTCTCCTCAAAAGTTTGTCAACATCAAAAACAAATTGTTTAGAATGAATAAATGCATACGTACCAGACCTGTCAATTCCTGCCATCATTTTGGGGAACAAAGAATGGAGTAACCTTTAAATTAAGTTTCCCATTATGGCATCAATGATAAAATCCATCTACATATGCTGACTATGGTTTTTTTCCTTCTTTTTTAGCTTGCTAGACATATTAATTTCTCCATCTTCACTCCCAGATTAAGTGGGAGTCACTCCCAGATTAATGTATGTCGTCCAGTTACAGAGTTGTTGACAATTCATAATCATGGACTTTAAATATGAATGTAAGAGACTGACTTCGGTCAGCTTGCGGCTTTGATAAGCCAATGATGGCTTCTTCACGAGTTCCTGCTTGCAGGAGGATCTAATATACATACATACATACATCTTAGATCTTTATTCTCCTTCTTTGTCCAGGTTCCAGTTTTATTAGGTGAAGAGGATATCGATCCGGATGTTCTAGCCAGTATGGGATCGTTAGGCTGCTTTAAGGATAAGGATAGACTATTAGCCAATCTTCTCAGTCCCCAGTAAGTCAACTCTGTAGTTCCTTTCATTCATTTCTTTTCATCGCTCTTGTCATTTCTTTTGTCTCTGTCTGTCTTTCTATCTGTCCATCTGTATGTCCGTCTGTCTGTCCGTCTGTCTATCTGCCTGTCCATCTGTCTGTCTATCTGTCTGTCTATCTGCATGTCTGCCTTTGTGTCTCTCTTGTTTAATTTGATGCTCTTTAATTCTCTCTTTTTTGGGGAGGGATATCAATTCTTTTAATTTATTCTTTGAATTCTTAATCTGTTTCTTTCTTCATTCATTTGTTTTTGTTTTTTTAATCTTCATTGTTTTGCTTTTTAAACTACTTGATTCCATTTGTGATGGCAAACAACAATTCACCTAATTAGTTGCAAAGAAGATATCTGCAGTAAGTGGTTATTGACAATATAGAAGGAAAAGTGTAAGCAACTACTAAGAAAATGGCTGCTATTTTCACACCTTTACATACAGTTGAGCATTGTTTTGTCTTTTGGGGTATTTTGGGGGTATAGAATATAGGAATACAATTAACAAGTTTTAGTGAAAAAGGGAGAAAAATTCGAAATAATTTACTGTAATGTGAGAAATCATATTCAAAGGATGCTTATAAAAATAGTATTAATCATATTAATGCACCTTTAACAGCTTCAGTTTTCAAGAAGTCAAGCAGAAACTGCTATTAAACACACTTTTAGGATCATTACTATTGACCAGACCAGACCAGCCTATACCAAAATTTTGGCAAAGTTTTTTTAACCCCAGGCTTATCCCTGTCTGTGTGTTGTTGTCATCGTCTTAACAGTAAACATACATGTGCATTGTATGACTCATGATGATATACTGTGTGTCAGACATAGTTAAAGCCTAAACCTTATTCAAATGTCTCTTCTGCTTTAACTTCAGCCACAATACAGAAAAGGTCATATATGCACTTCTGTTGGACAGGAAACATAGAAGACCAAGTACTGAGGATGACGTGGACCTCAGGGCAAGGTCAGATTCAGGTAAAGAAAGACCTGTAGTAAAATAAGTGATGAAATAACTAGCTACATAATAATAATAATAATTCTCAGTTCTTATATAGCGCAACTTACAATGAAGTCTCGCCGTGCTGTATTTAACCCTGGTGATTGGTAACTTGTCACACCTACACACCAAAGTGTGCACAATTCAAACAATCTCTCCTGGGGCACCACAGTGCACCACAGCCACGTGTCCCCTGGGGGACTTCCCATAGGGTGCAACTATATTGTATAACTATATAACTATATTTACAAGTCACCTTGCAAGTGCCCATTTATACACCTGGGTGAAGAGATGCAATCGAGATAAAGTGCCTTGCCCAAGGACACAACGTAATGATCTGGCCAGGGCTCGAACCTGTAATCCTTAGATCACAAGTCCACTGCCTTAACCACTTGACCACAATGCCCAACATAAATCTAAAGCATTAGTTAATTTGAAAACCTAGCTATGACAGATCTCTGTAAGGCTATAGATGTAGCTACAAAATTATGCAAATCTAATCAGATTGGAAACATAAAAAAACAGAGACCTGCATGAGGAATTTGTTGGACCTCAGGACCAGGTCAAATTCAGGCAAGTCTTTCATAAATTAGGTACATCATTCTAGCCTAGGTAACGTAAATGCTTAGACAGATCCAGGGAATATATACTATTAGATTGAAAGCGCAGAAGACCCACAGTGAATTACAGATAAATAGTTACATAGGTCTAGCCTATTTAACTATTATTTATATTATTTTATATTATTGTTTACTTTTAGATTGAAAGCACAGAAGACCCACAGCGAATTACAGATAAATAGTTACATAGGTCTAGCCTATTTAACATAAATGCTTAGACAGATCCAGGGAATATATACTATTAGATTGAAAGCGCAGAAGACCCACAGGGAATTACAGATAAATAGTAACAAAGGTCTAGCCTATTTAACATTAATGCTATGACAGATCCAGGGAATATATACTATTAGATTGAAAGCGCAGAAGTCCCACAGTGAATTACAGATAAATAGTTACATAGGTCTAGCTTATTAAACATAAATGCTTAGACAGATCCAGGGAATATATACTATTAGATTGAAAGCGCAGAAGACCCACAGTGAATTACAGATAAATAGTTACATAGGTCTAGCCTATTTAACATAAATGCTATGACAGATCCAGGGAATATATACTATTAGATTGAAAGCGCAGAAGGCTAACAGGGAATTACAGATAAATAGTTACATAGGTCTAGCCTATTTAACTATTATTTATATTATTTTATATTATTATTTACTTTTAGATTGAAAGCACAGAAGACCCACAGGGAATTACAGATAAATAGTTACATAGGTCTAGCCTATTTAACATAAATGCTTAGACAGATCCAGGGAATATATACTATTAGATTGAAAGCGCAGAAGGCCCACAGGGAATTACAGATAAATAGTTACATAGGTCTAGCCTATTTAACTATTATTTATATTATTTTATATTATTATTTACTTTTAGATTGAAAGTGCAGAAGACCCACAGTGAATTACAGATTAATACTTACATAGGTCTAGCTTAATTAACTATTATTTATATTATTATTTTACTTTTAGATTGAAAGCACAGAAGACCCACAGTGCATTACGTTATAAATAGTGACATAGGTCTAGTCTGGGTAAAATACATGCTATGACAGCACATGCTAGCATGTCACAGCGCAAATACTCATTAAGTAATCTGTGCGCCTGATCAGATACTTTTGTATGATATTAAATATGACCATTTTTTTATATTATCAAATGATGGACATCAGATGGGCCTCCACAGTCTTTGTTTAAAATTGTTTTGTTTTTGTTTTTTTTTCTTTTTTAAATTTTCCAAAGAGGAATTTCATGGCAAAAATAATTTCAGCTTAGTTTTCAAAGATCACCCTCATTTCCTATCCACCCAAGCATGAGAACATCTTCCTAGTTTTTAATAATTTACTCACTTACAGCATTGATTCAGGATAGATCTCATGTAACTTTATTTCAAATAGCTTTGACCAATCTATTGTGACCAATGTTAAACATTGCATATTCAGAAGATGCTGAATATGCAAGATCATGTGAAAATTCCCAGTGTGAAAGGTTATTGTGACCAATGTTAAACATTGCATATTCAGATATGCTGAATATGCATGATCATGTGAAAATTCCCAGTGTGAAAGGTTATTGTGACCAATGCTAAAGATTGCATATTCAGATGATGATGATGAATATGCAAGATCATGTGAAAATTCCCAATGTTAAAGGTATGGAATTGAATACTAGTAACAAGACAATTTTAAATACGTTGAACCGTTCGTTCATCTGTCTGATAGAGTACAGGAGATATACAGAGGGCGTGACTTCAATGGTTTCCTGTTCATTTTCAAGCAAATGACCTTGTTAATTAAAGCAACTTGAGCTGACATTTGACGGAGAATACATGAAAGCTTAAAAGTAACCAGAATGATCTACCATATTCTTACGCCACATTCAGTTTTTGCGACCACACTTTGGGGTAATAAAATTTCCCAAAAATAATTATGACTTTTAAATTTGGCTCCACTAAAACCAAGGAGTGAAAAACTCCACAGAGCAGCATCGGACAGCAAAATATCGACCTCTTTTATCAGTTCTTAGTAGTAGGGTATTTAATTCCTTTTGTATCCATTTCATCTATTTCATTTCATCTCCTCTGTTCTGTAGTGGACCCACCTCGTAAGAGAGTGGACTCATTTCATCGGAGACGGTCCGAGCGCAAGTCCCTGGACCTTCATCGGGAGAGCTCTTTGTCTCCTGCCAGGAGAGCTATCCCTATTTATTCAAACTCAGGGTACTTTTTCATAATTTCATTAATTTCTTTATACAGCAGTCTCTTTCATTAGGATTCCTGAAAAGATAAGAGAGAAAGAGACTTTTTGCATTTCTTTCTTTCTTTCTGTGAAATAATGCATAATTATTCAAATTTGTTCAGATTCATATCTACTGTAACGTTGAATGCCAGTTCAGGTGAGAGTGACTACTACGCCGGCGGTCTATTCCTTCTCGATGTTCTGCATTTATTAGTGATATTTTTAAGCGGGTAGTATAGATTTACTTATTTAACGTTTGCATCTGCGTTTCACTTTACGCTGTGTCACGATCCAAGAGAAAAGTGGAAAGATTAAAGTGCCAGTAATATTTCTGCTATTTATTTTCCGGTTTTTGATATATTCATCTTTAAAATGTGCTAAAATCTTTTCAATGTTCCCAAAATAGAAGCTGAATTCCTCGGTGCAGGCCTAAAATGCTAAACTCTTAATCCATTGTTTGAAAATTTGAAAAACTTGACCTTTTAATGAACTTAATTCATACAAAGAACAGAGAAATTCTACAATAGGAAATTTGAGTCGAGTGAATAGTACGAGCCAATCTTCTTTTTTTTTTCTTTTTTCCCATCTCATTTATACACGATTATTAAACATGTATATGGTACATCGATTATATTTAGAGTTCTGATAACAACATAGGTATGTCATCTGAATGATACAAAGGAATTATATACATAATGCAAAATTTGATTCTGAATTGAGTATTTCTACCTCTCCTCTTATACCGAAATAGATGTACACATATCCAGAAAAACAAACCTTCAGTGAATTCAAGACTCCCGCTTACACACGCGCAAAAGGTACATATACATACACATACAAATACCCACACATACACATACACAGGTACAAATACACACACACACATGCTTACAAACACGTACGTACGAACATAAACACCCACCTACAAGTAAAACAAAGCACAGTGAGGAATAAAACAGCGAAAAAACAGCAGAGATTGACCATGCTACTACATAAATGTAACAGTAAGGTAGATGATAAGCAGAGGTTAAGTCAAGAGCCGCAAAGTTCATTGATTGAATGAGAAAAACAAGTCCTGAATGCCATGTATTTTCTACAAGCAGAGCTAGTAGAGTTTCGCTTTTCGTCGAGGCCAATCTTCATTGCAGCATTTATTGGCATTGGTAGGGTAATTTCTTTGAGAAGCACTTTGGCATTTTCTGAAACAGAGAGAGAGAGCATGAACTGTAGTATTGTACATGTGAATGCTGTGTAGTATATCTCCCCCTACCCCCCCACCACCCCACCCCCCCAATCCCCCACATGACTCCCAAAAGAAGTGTCTGGACTTCAAGTTAATCGCAGGCAAATTGTAACAAGACTTTTATCATGCTCTGTGCAATTTCAATAATTTTCATTTGCATATTCATTTGCATGATGTTTTGATCCATTCCTGTATGCTTCTTCATATCTCAATCTAAAAGATATTTTTATAGCAAGGATAGATTTGGGGTTTTTTGGGTGGGGGGGATGCATTGTCTTAATTCTTCCTAAGATTCTTTGAATTTGTAATCAATTTGGCTATCATAGATATTTGCAACAAATTGCAGTGCAAAGAACTGCAAAATTTTGAAACATCTCCATGAACCCCCACACCCCCCCACCCTACTTATCTACCCATTTCACTACTATATATCCAACTCACCTTTGGATTTGAAAACATAATGAAACTGGTACTAGTCAATTATCTGCAAATATGATATGTCTAAGAAAGATGAGGGTAAGTTAACAGTTCGATTGAAAACAATACTGCTAGCCTTTACTAATTAATACCATGATAGGGATGTGACTCACAGTTATTGTTCAACCTGTCATATGCTTAAAAAACACTTATTTGGGTCAGCTATAATATTTATCCTTTAAAGTTCACACCTAAACCTGATCCACCTGAATGTATTCTTTGCTACTTAAGCTTTTGATGTTATTAAAATAGTCTATTTTGAAAGCTCTTTTGTGATGTTTTTCTTTCTTCATAACAGAAGTCGCAGCTTATCCAGCAGCCCTGCCTCGTCACCCCAGCACAGCCCTCGTGACTTCTTCAGGCAGCATTCAGAATCGGGCCCTATGAGCCATACGGGAATATTAACATCGGGTGGCCATACGGGCATCCTCACATCCGGCAGTAATAACATTAACAACCCTCAGAATGTACAGCCAGTGCCCTGGAGGGTGAGATTAAATAGTTTGAAAAATAGTATTCTAGGATCACCGAGGTTCCATCGAAGAAAAATGTTAAGCGTGGAACAAGACGACGTCTCTCTCACTCCGGAAAGCTCACCAGAGTAAGTATATAACCTCGGGGGTCAAAGGTCAGCGCTGTTTTGTCTCTTGCGTTGTCGCGAGTGTTTGAAGTAATTTGGTATTAATGAACAAATGAGAATGGAAAGACTTGTCTAAGTATTATAAACAAAGGTAAGGAATTAAAACAATGCCAATAAAGCAAAGATTATCAAATATATCTTTATTTTTAGATATCAGAAAATCGCTCCCCAGTTAAATTTATAAGCACACTTGCAATATTGCATATTTGTCTTTTCGATGCAAAATCACTCCTGAACCTTGGAACCTGTCCACTTTTGGCTGATTGTATAGGGGTAGCGTTGTCGTAAAGTTTAATGCGAAATCTTCCATAGTTCTCTTATGAACATGACAAGGAGAGTCAAATCTTGGAGACGAGGAGAGGGCACCACCCCCCACCAACCCCCCCCACCCAATTCATGGAAGAACATAAGCATCCCTTAATTTGCATCAGCAATCGGGTTTCCTCAAAGATAGATTTATTTGAAGAAATATTAGGTTTGGTTAAGACTTGATTGATTATTCTACGGATCATGCTATACAGGTTTAACTCTTCCTGATTAATTTTCGAGAAAGGTTTCGACAAGCTGGAGTGGAATTTTATAAACAGGACTTTGATCTATGCATATCAATTTTGGGGTCAGTCTAAAAAATTGTGGGTTACCGGTTTCAACAATTATAGTAAAATTTGTAATTGTACAATCTGCTGCCCCCCACCCACCCCTCCTTTCATCGCAAAGTAAAGGAAGGGCTGTCCATCGAGTCCTTCTCTCTTAGTTTTGGCAGCTGAAGTATTAGCACTGAAAGTATTGAATATTATTATTAGGTATTTCGATTAAGAATCAGAAAGTTAAGATTTTATAACAAGCTGATGACAGCCCTATTTCTGGATGACAGTCAGGTTTCCCTCAATGAAACCATCCATACCCTACTAAGCATGATAAGACAGGCTTCTGGTCCTCTGCTCAATTTTATAGGTTTCCTTTTAGGTCCTTTTGGAACAAAGTATTCCAAATTGTATACAAAATATTCCTTTGAATTTAATTCATACTCCTTGTACAATGGTCCTGGACGCATTCCTGGAATGCTTCACAATGATTAAAAGCCACGCAGAAACTTTGACCAATAACTTTAACCTTAACCTTTTGACCTAAACCTTTAATTTTAACTTTTAACTCTTACTTTAACCAATTCTAAATTGTATAAAAAATCTTCTTTTGAATTTGATTCATACTTCTTGTACAACAGTCCTGGATGCGTTCCTGGAATGCTTTACAATTTTTAAAAGCCAATCAGAAACTTTAACCAATAAGGCAAAAAGACGTTAAGGATAAACAATTTCAACTGAAAAATATTTGTATTATTTGCTACAACAATGAAGGCTTACAAGGTTCTTGTACAACGGTCCTGGTCGCGTTCCTGGAATGCTTTACAATTTTTAAAAGCCAATCAGAAACTTTAACCAATAAGGCAAAAAGACGTTAAGGATAAACAATTTCAACTGAAAAATATCTCTTGTGTTATTTGCTACAACAATGAAGGCTTACAAGGTTCTTGTACAACGGTCCTGGTCGCGTTCCTGGAATGCTTTACAAATTTTAAAAGCCAATTAGAAACTTTAACCAATAAGGCAGAAAGGCGTGCAGGATAAACACTTTGAAATGAATAATATACCTTGCATATTTGTATTTTTTGCTACAACAAGGAAGGCTTACAAGGTTCTTGTACAACGGTCCTGGTCGCGTTCCTGGAATGCTTTACAAATTTTAAAAGCCAATCAGAAACTTGAACCAATAAGGCAGAAAGACGTTCAGGATAAACAATTTCAACTGAAAAATATCTCTTGCATTATTTGCTACAACAATGAAGGCTTACAAGGTTCTTGTACAACGGTCCTGGTCGCGTTCCTGGAATGCTTTACAAATTTTAAAAGCCAATTAGAAACTTTAACCAATAA
>JAIPMN010017356.1:0-11836 GCA_020650975.1 Apostichopus californicus
CACTTCCAAAGCACAACTCACATGTATCAATTATTGGGCTACAGTTCTTGATTGCCATTTCGTAAGTGACACCATCTTTGCGGTTTCCAGATGAAAAAGTTAATGCCATAACTTCCACAGAATATGGCGCAGTTAAAATTACGCAGTTAAACCGTAGTGCACCAGGAATGTCACAAACTTCAACTGAACTGAAGTTGACTCAACTATGTTCACCAAAAGAAAACTACAACCAAGTCGCAGTGGGACACCATCTTACTGACTATGAGGTTCATCCAAACTCTACTTTTAGTGTTATCATGTTTACAAAGATTTCAGACTTCAACATTTAATAACCTCAAATGACCTTGCCCAGTAACAAATGCGGGCAAGAACGTACTGAAGGGAACCTATTTACCAAGTACGAGATTCATCAAAGCTAGACTTTCTGAGTGAGCTTGTTTACAATGTTTTCAGATTTTGCCTCCTGTTGAAACACAAATGACTTTCCTCAATTAAAAATGGGCCAAGAACTTACCAATGGAATCTACTTACTAACTTTGAAGTTTATGCATTGTACTCCTGGTGAGTCATTGTATTTACGAGCCAGGGCGTCACACAACCACACACACACATGTTTGTATTACAATCAGACCGAGGACCCCATTGTATTTTCCATTGTTCAAATCCACGTACCCTAACCTTAACAATACCCCATACAATAGAATTCTTCCGAGGACGTGGTGATTCTTTAGAAATCACAACCGAGGACCTGAAATTCTTTTGTTCAAGTCCTCGGTCAGAATACAAAACAAACGCACATATATACACACAGACACATGCACACACCATCATATAGATTCCTTCAGCAAGGAATCAAAAAGATAATAATAGTAGTATTAAACATAGTATTTCCATCAATATCACTTTCTGTATTTGAACATTGGCTAGTTGAAGCCATAGGGACTTACCACAAGTACATTGCCATGGACTCCCTGTCCACTGTACAATCTCTCTGGAGACCGTTGCTTGTGATTAGTTAGGTACATACACATACCAGTCAGAAAGTCCTTTGGCTGACCAACATCCATCCAAAATCCTGAAAAGCAAATCATAAAATCATACATCTATGCAATGCCAAACTCCACGTACATAGAAACATTCACGATTACTACAAACTTACCTCAACGAAAGAGAAAAGTGTGAAATCACAATTTGAGTCTTTCTGGGACTTCAGAATTAGAAAGAATTGAGTAGGAAATACTACATATATTCTATAAAATTGAAAAACTAACTCTTCTGTGCAATGTCCATTTTGCAAATGAAGAGCATTGAAAGTTGCAAACAGAGGAATATATCCCAGACTATTGTTTATGCACTTCTAGCCATCTCCTATCTATTGACAGCAGGACATGTACAAATGTTGATATTCTTGTGTGATTTACATGTTGTATATTAGGCCAGTATTCATGAGGAAGAATCACAGTTTGTAATCTAGGATTTGTCAGGTATAAGAGGGGCATGAGGATCAATAGGCTACCTATATACCACTGGAGGCATGTCAATGAATGCATTAAATATAGGGGCAGCATGCTCTATCAACTAGGTGTATGTAACTTGAGGCATGTCATTGAATCCCTGAAATATAGGGGCATTAAGATCTGTAAGCTAGGAATATATAACCTGAGGCATGTCACTGCATGCCTGTAATAAAGGGGCATCAGGACTTGTATCTAGGTATATATCACTTTATGTCATTGAATGCCTGCAATAAAGGGGCATTAAGATCTGTAAGCTAGGTATATATAACCTGAGGCATGTCACTGCATGCCTGTAATTAAGGGGCATCAGGACTTGTATCTAGGTATATATCAATTTATGTCACTGAATGCCTGCAATAAAGGGGCATTAAGATCTGTCAGCTAGGAATATATAACCTGAGGCATGTCACTGCATGCCTGTAATAAAGGGGCATCAGGACTTGTATCTAGGTATATATCAATTTATGTCACTGAATGCCTGATATATCAGGACTTTTAACCTAGGTATATATCACTTTATGTCACTGAATACCTGCAATAAAGGGGCATCAGCACATGTAACCTAGGTTTATGTCACTGAATGCCTGATACAGAGGGGCATCAGGATCTGTAAGCTGTATACATATAATTTGAGGCATGTGATTGAATGATGAAATCATAGACATGACACTCTATAAGTTGTATGTTTTGTCATTTAAACTTTGGTCATATGTGGCGGCAGGTTACATATATCATCAGAACAAAAGCATTCAACTGATAATTATTGTCAAAGATTAATTGAGTGTGATATAAATCCAAAATAACTCTACCTGAAAGTTCCATGGCATACAACTGACCAGAATTTGCCATAAAAGGAAAGACTTCTTTCTCAATTGATGTTGGTCTCAACTATGAAATAAAAGAAGAAAGAGATATTACAGCCTCTATTTTTAGCTGATCCTTTGCTATTGATGATTAACTTCAGGGGTCAACTCACCTCAATTCTGTCAAGGATGGCTGGACTAAAGATGTACATGCCGGCGTTTATCTTGTTTGAAACAAAAACGGAAGGTTTTTCCACAAATCTTTCAATTCTACCAGTATCATCATAAACAACTACACCATATTTGGAGGGTTCTTCGACCTTTGTGACCTGTCAATATAAAGATAAATAAACATTACATATTAAAACAATTTATCTTAATATGACACATCATCCATAAATTGTATTCGGTATATTATTGAGGGTGATTATATTGTAATATGGTATTGAGGATTATTTAATGTTATATTAAAGGATTAACATAGTTTATTATGATATCATATGTTAAACATATAATAGTTTCAATGTGATATTAAAGAATAGTATAATGTATTCAATTGGGTATTAAGGAAAGATACTTAATTTTCAAAGTGGTATTTAAGGATTACCATATTTTATTCAATGATGAACATAGAGCTTTATTCATTGTGATATTAGGGAATAAAATATATTGAATCTAATGTGGTAGGAAGGATTAACATTTTGTATCCAATGTGGTAGCAAGGATTAATGTAATACACCTATCAATGATTTTGATCCTCTCTCTTCTTGTAAAAGGAAGGGCCCTAAATTAAGCTTGATTCTATTACTTCTCATTGTTGGTAATATACCTCATTAGACTCCTCACTAACTCAATCATGGCACAGTGGCTAATTCTAATATTAGTAACTAGAAAACGAACATGTTTAGTGGTTCCGATGCCTAAACAAATTCACAGTGTGGTAAGCCATACATTGAAGAATGCGCCCAACATATAAAGAAAGGTATCAGTTATCATGTTGACAAAGCATCAACTAGATAATTCACTGGGAAGGATTTTACAGTATAGAATTTATTAAAATCCTATGTGAAATTTACTGTAGACACACTGTAGATCATATGAATAAAAGGAAATTTTCTGTTATCAATTTTGAGCTTGCAATCCCTTTAATATATATTATTATTGACTGAGAGATCTATGTCACATTAATAAATGCACTGTGAAATACACACATATACAAGCACACACACATTATCACGATTGTAAAGGTTACTGAACCTTCAACATCATAACCAATAAAATACAAAATATGATTATTTAGCTTCTTGATATAAAGCACAAGCAGAAACTTCATTGCTCTAGTTAGCACAATATCCAATTTTTTGAGAAAAAAAACCTATAAATCTCTTGTGACTTTCTTCATTACCCCTAACATTATTCAAAATGCTTAACTACTTTGATACTTGTGTTATATTGCAAGGCACTGCTTCAGCCAGCCACATCAGAATGCCAATTCAAATTAACTTAGACCAACAAGAATGACCTCCATGAGAACAGGTCACAACCAGCACAAATGCAGAAGTTAAACATCATTGTGTATTTTCTCGTCGACATGAAGTTCAACACACATATTTTGGTGATGCAATAAGAATTCATACAACAAAGGACTGATAAATGCAGTTAGGCCAGAAATGACCAGCTGATATCACTGATTGGCCATACAACAGAATGCCAGATATTTCCCATTTTTAATGATGAGCACCTTACAATCAAAACAGATAACATCCTGTGTACAAAAAGCATTTCTGTTATTTTCGGCCTCTGACAAACAGTACCTGCACTTAACCTCTCCCAAAGGTCATCCTTTAACATTTATTTGATCAGGAAAGTTCTCCATTTTATTGATAGAAAACATGACAGTCACAACAACACGGTTTGCTCAAAATATCTAGATCAGAATACTGACCACAATGGTGCCCTCCTTGCCATGGTTTTTGTGGAAGTCCAACATCTCTTGGAATGGAAACTCGCAGCTTATGTCACTGTTTAGAACAAAGAATGGCTCGTTATCTGCTGACAGGATGCCCTTGGCCAAAGCCAACGGACCAGCTGCACAGAAAGAAAGAAAAGACACTCTGAAATGTGTTTGAGTGAATAATATTCAAATGTTATTGAACATGTTAATGTTTGCACACCAAACTGATGTCAGCAAATATCATGTTACTGGACAGATGATGTAAGACAAACTTGTATCTACTGTAAACCCTCACTACGAGAGCAATATAATAGGACAAATGCCAAATTGGTTCTCACTATTATTATAAAATTCTATATTGCTGCAGTGAACCTACAGTAGACAATATTTGCTTCTTCTTCCAATTACCTGTGATGAATTCTTCAAAGAAGGAACTGTAGGTGGTTGAGCAGGACAAGGATTTCTTTGTCAGGTTTCATTTTCATTTGAATAGAATTATCGAGAACTATCAAGTGGCTTACTATCCTGGCATTAAATCTATAGGCTTTTTACCAGTCACTAGAGGTTCCTCTTCATGTGGCATGGTGATTTTAACACCAAGATAGTATCATGTCAGTCAATTAGGAGTGTTAGCTCAGTGGTTAACGCCGGTGCCTTTCAATCATAAGGTCCCGAGTTTGAGTCACTCCAAGAGTAATGTATGTCGTCTAGTTACAGAGTTGTTGAAAATTGACAATTCATAATCATGGACGTTAAATATGAATCTAAGAGACTGACTTCGGTCAGCTTGCGGCTTTGATAAGCCAATGATGGCTTCTTTGCGAGTTCCTGCTTGCAGGAGGATCTAAAATACATACATACATACAATTACCAGCCTCTTAACATTAAATCTATAAGCTTCTTACCAGTCCCTAAAGGTTCCTCTTCATGTGACATGGTGATTTTTATTCCAAGCTAGCAAGAAAGAAGAAGAAACCATCAAAGTATATATTGATACATTCAAATATGAGTGAAAAGTTTCATGCAAGATTATTTGTCTGGTAAAGTGAACCAGAGCATCTGCATATGATTAGTTTGTTGTAAGATATAGAGCCTACGTATCTCATTGTGATGTGGAAGCTCTCAGCAGTTTACTGCACACAGATGTACAGTAGTCCACTGTGTCATTCCAATAGCAAGGAATTTTGCACTGTTTCCATGACAGCGTTCTCAAATTACAATGAAGGTCACTGAATGTTGCAGTTTGTGCCTAATGAGGGCTAAAAGGGCAGCAAGCATGTTCAAGTTGTTTTTTTCAGGGACAGTTCATTTAAATGACAATAGCAATGTTTCTAGACAAAAGATTATGACAAAATTATAAAAAGTTGTGACATCAGATTTTGACCTATTTTGCTCCATGTAAATTGTATTGACCACTGCCGACCACTTTACTCACAGTAGACTGATTAATTGTCTGCTGCCTTCTACCTTACTCACAGTACAGTACTGGTCTGTTTAATTGATTACGGCCATCTACTTTACTCATTGAACATTTATTATTGTCTACTGCCATCTACTCTACTCAAAGCAGACTGTTAAATTGTTTGCTGCCATCTCATTTACTCACAGTATTCTGTTTAATTGTCTGCTGCTATCCAATTTACTCACAATACTGTTTTATTGTCTGCTGCCATCTATGCTCACAGTACTCTGTTTAATTGTATGCTGCTATCTAATTTACTCACAGTAGTTTTATTGTCTGCTGCCATCTATCCTCACAGTATTCGGTTTAATTGTCTCCTGCTATCTAATTTACTCACATTGCTGTTTTATTGTCTGCGCCATCTATCCGCACAGTATTCGGTTTAATTGTCTGCTGCTATCTAATTTACTCACAGTAGTTTTATTGTCTGCTACCATCTATGCTCAGTTTTCTGTTTAATTGTCTGCTGCTATCTAATTTAATCACAGTAGTTTTATTGTCTGCTGCCATCTATACTCACGGTATTCTGTTTAATTGTCTGCTGCCAGCAACTTTACTCACAGTATTCTGTTTAATTGTCTGTTGCCTTCTGCTTTACTCACGGTAACATACAAACATGAGACAATGCTAAATATGAGATCATCACTATAATTTACAAGACTGCCATAGATTTAGCAAATTACTCACAAAGTAAGTGGCACACCTCTTATTAGAATACAAACTTTTTATAACCAAAAACATATATCAAACTCTCCAGCCACTCCACAGAACCAATCAACAAAGAAGAATGGTTTGGACTTCCTAAGACATTGAATTTGGAAGATACATTTTAATATGTGGAGATGGGTGAAAAAAGAGTCAACTTTTGCCACATGAAAGTTTTGCAATTGTACCTTCTTTTCATGGGCTTTCAATTCTTTCTCCAGCTGTTCGGCTCTGTAGCTCACCGCAAGAACTATTTCTTTAACTCCAACCTGAAGACAAAGGGAAATACTCATCAGAAGAAAGGCAAGTGATCTTTTACTAATATGGTATATATATATCCAATGTCAGGCTTGTCAGACTTGTGGTGAAGATGAATACATTACTAACATTCCATCACCAACTTGATCAAGTAGGTAATCCATGCAGTTTGCAAATCTCATCACAAATATTTGATATATATGACCACTATGATGTCTTCACTAAGACCAACCACTGGACCCCCCCCCCCTCCCCACTGTGGCTTCAAATACATACATTCCAGTGACATTTAATTCCTCTCTGAAATGTATTTTGTGCCTCAAAAATCATTATCAGAGAACATTAAATATTTGAAAATGAAACTGTCTCAGCATAAGTCACCAGCTTTTTGACGTGTGGTTTTTATCTGCGGTTTTATCCGGCTGTCAAAAACATGACATTCACTGCCATACAATTTTTTTACTTGTAAAGCATTGCTTATTGCTAAAAATATCAATCTTAAATAAACAACTATCAAGTTTAGGCCTTCTTTGTGTGTATAATAAATCTGGCTGCACAATGCACAGCTTCATCATTAGTAGAGCTCCTTTTGTAACAAGCCTTGATTTCTTGTTTTATTTAAGTCCCAATTTTCATTTATTGACTACTCTGTTTACAAGTCAATGGTTATAAACAATGCACCCATGTGACCCTCTCAACAATAGCGAGGCTGCTTCAAGGCTTCTGGTGGAAGAAGGCTGTTGAGAAGTGTGGTGTGCCATCAACGTTTGTTGAATGCACTTCTCTCTGCCCACGCATCTTCTACATAGATAGCACACATTTTCTCCTATATCTTCTGACAGTATCCATACTTATTTGAGGAACAGACTTGGTAATGACAAACCTTCAAAGCTATTGTTTTGCTATGAAACATTGGGTCAGGGTGGAGTTAGCGATATTGGACAGAACTTTACATCAGCTCTGTGATATGTTATTGTTAAGATAATTAAAGAATATTTACCTGGGCAAGAGCTTCGACTTGATGGAGCAACATTGGTTTATTACAGAATTCTACCAGAGGTTTCGGAGCACTCAGGGTTAAAGGTCTCAACCGTGTTCCATATCCACCTACTAAAATTAAAGCCTTCATGTTGTCTGTCCTCTGCAATTAAGAGAACACAGTGAAATTGGACAAAAATATAGAGCTGGAACAGGCAAGTGATATTGGTAGCAGAATACAATTAAAGCAGGTTAGGTAGATTGGAGTTCACATGTAAATTGACCAATCCCTACAGAATGTAGTAAAAGAACGTTAGGTAGATTGGAGGGCACATGAAGTAAACTGGCCAATCCCTACAGAATGTAGTAAAAGATGCTGAGGTAGGTTGGAGTGCACATGAAGTAAACTGGCCAATCCCTACAGAAACAACTTCTTGCAACAAGTTAATCCAGTAGTAAATGAATTGCTAACAGCATTGGATAGAATACTCATTTTATATCTTATCCATCATGACACTGAATTACTGAAGAAGGCTTCATCTAACTCACACATGTACAGGGTGAAATACTGATGTGTGATAACAAGAGTACACATGTATAAACATGGTTCAAGATGAAATATAGTATATATGCGAGAACTGCAGAATTAAGTAAGTAGACATTAAACAGTGTTCTACAACAGTGAGTGAACATCTGATGTATAGAACATATTAACGTATCTTAATTAATGCACAAAAACAAATCATGTGCATATATATCCCAAAAAGAATCACTTCTTGGAAATGACCAGAACCACAGACTTGAAATCATTATTACAGATACAGTACAGTATATGTGTAAAGGGACAGTAGTCAATTTATACTACATTGCCTTGTATTTGTAACCAACTTAAGTTAATCCTCCCAGGAAGATTTATGAAGGTCTATTATGAAGTGGTACTGTATCTTGCCTAGGATAATGAACATCAACATTTAGAATGAACTCTACAACCATTAGCTTGAATGGGCGCAATAACATGTTATTAGGATCATTTTCTCGGTATGAGTTACTTGTGGTTGGGTTTCTAAGATTTTGGGTTGATTTCCTGTGATTAATTGACTATCAGGTAACACTGAATAACTTGAGTCTTCTTTGGGTACTCTTAATAACAACTTATCAATTTGGACATGACACAAATTCTCATTCACATAAATAATATATATAACGGCAATGGTCCTAGAGGATGCATAATTACACTAAGGAGCCATTTATCTGAACCTCTAACATTTATAGACATAACATTACCTCCAGACTGAGTTAATTTGCTCCTCTTGATTCTTTATCACTGAATGATTCGCTTGAACTTTGGCTTCTGAAGTTTGCTTTAAGAAATTAAATTTACGATTAAATTTATGATACTAATTGTGGTCCTTTATCGGAAACAGTTCCTTCTGACATAATTCAGAAATTTTTTGATACAACAGGCACTGACCATAAGAAGTTCCTGGTTCTGTCTGAAGTTTTAGGGCTGTAATAAATAGTAGCTTAACATTAGGCCTAACTCAGGGCCTATGTCAAATTACAAATATAAGATAAATACTTGGAAGTTAAAATATATTGAATTTGCAGGCAATCACAGAAATGCTTCCGTATATGATATATTCCCGTTAAATTTTCCATGCCTATTCTCAATTCGTAAATATGGTACCGGCGATTCTGTAAAGGCAACATTTGGTTAGACCCATTGAGCAGAATATAAGAACTTTTAATATTCTGCTCTATGGTTAGACCTTACTACGTGGCTACTTCATTAACATGGACGGCTAACTTCTACATGGGCCGATTCTGCGAAATAAAAGAGAATATGTAACATGCCATTGGTGTAATTTTGACGGGCCTATTAAACATAGGGAAAAAATAGTCTGCTTAGTTCTGACTTACCTTGCACCTGCAGATACGTATTTTTCACAAAAGAGAACTTGATGACCGAAAACCAACATGTGTCTTCAACGTGCAGTGAAGTACAGTACCTAAGCGTACATTGGTCTACAGTTGTAATGCGTGTGACATGCACTGTTCGGTTGCCTACGTGGTAACCGTCGGAACAGCCTACTTTGATCCCTGGCCAACCATTGTATGCGGAAGTGAGGTCTTCAGATATGTAAACAAACCACCTGGTCATTAGATAACGACTTGTGTGAAAACACGCCTACTTCGTTGATATGCTCGATACCAGCTGCTAAACGGTTTCCTAAGACTGAATCGGGCCAAATTTAACCTCGGGTATGGGCAGCATGGTGGTTCCACTCTGGGTAGTATGGGATGGTGAGGATGCCGGAGCGGCCTATACTGGGTACGCCGACGCCAGTGATACCACATTGTATCCCGTGGAGCTTATGCCGTTCAGTTGCGTTCATCTTGTAATTTGGTATATGCATAGCAACCAAAATGCTGTTTGAGGGTTGTTACCTCTGACCTGTGACATATGACGCCATAAGTCATGATGACACTATACATCTCATACATGGCACATGCCCATCAATTGATTGAACTCCATCGGTCTTACGGTTTAGAAGAAGTTTGCGAAACACTTTTTCGAACAAGTTTTGCAAAGTGTGACATTCGACTTTCTTTGATCACTTGACTTTTGGCGTTTTACATTGTATATATAAGTTTTGAGGGTTGTTATGCCACTTTGTCATTTCAGTATTAGCGTAATAGCCAAAATGCTGTTTTGGTTATAGACATTTGACCTCCGACCTGGAACATATAATGTCATCAGCATGGGAGGCTCAGTATGATGATAGCCAGGGCATATACTCATCTGAGTTTGAAGTTCATCAGTCTTGCAGTTTATGTTGGGTTCGTGACAAGTTCTAATCGTTCATGCAAATACACAAAGACACAGAAAAGTCCATGTTACGTCACCTAACCCGAAAATGGAAACCCCACCGCCTCTTCCTATATCACCATTGTCATGGCAGCCGTTACTATGGTTAAATATGCTGCAGCAGGCAACTGACTGCAATATCGCATCCCCATGCATATAAAATGAATACGGTTGATATGATAACTTGCTGCGAATTTCCCCATCAGGATTTCATTGTGGGAAGAAACAGGCCAGTTGGGAGAACTGCATGGGTGCTTCCTCATGTTAAGGATAGGGTAAGCAGTAGTGGAGGACGACTGGCGCATATCGATTTTGAGATGTTTTCGACGGCAGTTTATATAACGCTGCCATCTATGTACCACAGACTTGAAACATTGAGAGCCAATGACACCATGCAAGGGGTTTTGCTCTTCAGTTTCTTTTATCAAGTTTCGATTGCTATTATAAAGATTGTGACCAATGGCAAAATTGTTAAAAATTGAAGAATACTATAGGTGGGGGCGGGGGGTGGGCGGGAGATCATTTAGGTACTCAGGCTGCCCATCACACGTACATGCTAGGCTTACCATTCCAACCTTCTTGGCACGTGGCACCCCTCCCTGTTTTGCAAACGTCTGTTTACCGCACTTCTCTTCAGTCTTACCCAAATGAATGTCGTACTAAAAGTGATATTTCTATTCTCCTTTCGTAGGAGAGCGTCTAAAATTTCTTCAGAAACTTATCGGTCTACATGGGCGTCAATCCTGGGGGGAGCGGGGGGACACGTCCCCCCACATTTCGATGGGTGGGAGACAAAATATCAAATGTCCCCCACACATTTAGAAAAAGAGTAGTGTATTGCATGGGCGTCAATCCTGGGGGGACGGGGGACACGTCCCCCACATTTCGATGGGTGGGGGACACACTATCAAATGTCCCCCCCCCCCCCACACACACACGCACACACATTTGGAGTAGTGTCGTGGCTCTATTTGGTTAGGACTTACACATCTCAGGATTCATATCATCGAATATCAATTTAAGTTGCTGAATGGAGAATTCCACCCAGATCTCGAGTTGGTACCCTGAGCTCTTAGTCTGCCTTTCTTTCGATTCCAGTTCCAGTCGTCGTCGGTTGAAGGGTATAGAAAAATATTCAAGTCGATGAATCCAGCGGTACGGGCTATGTTTGGTAAAGTCGAAGCTCTCTTGCGGTTGCTCCTCGTCTACCCCGCCAGTTCGACGGAAGCCAAGAGATATTTTAGGGCTTTGAGGCGTTTGAAGACATGGCTACGGAGCACCATGACTCAA
>JAIPMN010017362.1:0-10471 GCA_020650975.1 Apostichopus californicus
CTCATTGAGAATGATAAATTGCTGTCTAGGCCACTTTGACACATGCTCACAAGATATAACATTTGGCAATATATCTATCCTCAAAATTAAGTTTCTGTTGTGTTTAATAATAAAGATCTGTGGTATAAGCCTAATGAAATACAACTTACGGTGCTTTGCTTTAAACAGTCAGTCTACTGAATGACATGCACTATAGGTACACTGGATATTTGGGTCATGACTTTGAAAATGATCAGTATGTGCAGGGCCGGTGTCAATCTCAATTGGAAATTGGGGGATGGGACATAAATAACTGAACTTATATTAAACTGAAGGAGTGTGCGCCTAGCACACACTGCGACCAGCTTGGTGCAAATCCATTATCTAGTGGGGTCCAGGGGCCATACTTAGGGCCCTTGATGGGGTCCAGGGGCCGGCCTTATGGATTAGACTTAAATTAAGAAAGAGTTATCTATTTAACATCCTGGTGTAATTTAAGGCCTTTATCATGATGATAAAAATTGAACCGTAAACCAAACACGGAAACATTCTTAAACTTTGCACACACGAGTAACATCTTGTTATAAAGATGTTTACAACATGCACACATATGCATATCATAAACTATTAAAAAGCAATCTTGGGTATCTGGGCACATTCACTTTATCGGATACATAGCAACCTACAAAATAAAGATACTTCATGGCTGTAGGCTGGGTGGAATCACTAGGAGCAATTGAGGAACATCAAGAAACATTATGCATCGTCCAAGTGTTACATAGTGATGCTTTTGGTGTGCGTATATATACAGTACCAGGGCCTTTTTAAAGAAATGTTTAGTGAGTAGGCCATTTCCAAAAGGGACCATCATCCAAGTGAAGGTTGCATGTGGATTCAATGTTCCCACTTGGATCTATTATGAAAGAAAATTTTCACTTTTTACTTGATTAGACTCAATTTGCTCTCAGAGACATATATATGCAAGTTCCCATCATGGGACACCTGCCTACTAAGCTTGAAGAAGCCGTTTGATACAACTGGCAGATGACCCAGACACACACACACACATATGGACAATTTTTTTAGCCCATTCCAGATAATGGACTTCAGGTCACACCTCAGTCACCATATCATGGGTCACCCCTCAAAACTTGATCCTTCAGAACATAAGCTTTTCCCATAGCAGCCATATTTCTATAGCAACTGAAATATGCAGTATATGCTCCAACGACATACAACTGCACAATGTCATACTCTCTAGATACATTAATACAATTAAGGGATGAGGTAAGACAAAAGACTCCATCTAACTTCCATTCAATAGCTTTAGTTTACATGCTTTCTATAATCTTCATGCAACATCAACAAAATTGTCAAGACTTTCCACACAATCTATCTTCCATAAAGCAAGTTGAGCCAAGTGGATTAGCTTTTCAGATCAGTACGTAGCTGCTCTTAATAGTGCAATGAATACATTAGTTACACTGATTCAACGTTGCCGGGTGGAAATCAAACATTATACCACTACCAATGAACTCAATACAGTAAATATAGGAAATACATTATTCTTACCACGGACAATCAGTCTGTTCAATCCATGGCGAGCCTGATCTCTTTGAAGGTAAATATGACACTCGTAGAGGCCATTATCACCAGTAGCAGCTTCTCTGTTTATGATGAAATCTTCGTCTCCATTCCTATCCATTACAAAGTCTGAACCATTGATTCTCCACTTGGATTCATCCACATCAGACCACTCCATGTCTATCTGGACACCTGTATCTCCTGCATTTACAGTTTGAGTAAACTGCCCATTGACTGGAACAACATAAGCTGTAAATACAAAAGATTTGAAGATTCAAATATTGTAGATACTTTACATTTTCTGGTGATGAACCTTTATTTGCTATATTTATTTGTGTTCCAAATTTAATGTCATAGCAGATTGGTTCTAATGCAAGTTGACCATTTCATGTTTACTGCACAGTACCTTTACAGTACAGTTATTATCAGGAAATTGACAGCTAACCAAACAAAGTCAAAGGAGAATTAAACCCTAGAGTTTTGTAGTGTTCACATTTCTCAGAACCAAATTATAATAATACCTAGTCAGAAAAACATTCCCTACATTTTCCAATTATTTTCTATGTGCATTATGTGAGGGTTCATATGTTACTTTTCAATAACCAGGGCACATTAAAAGTAATGTTAGCCAACCACATATAAATTGTGTTTTCAAGAAAAAGAAGTTGCCCACTCACAACAAAATATAAATAAGAATGTTAAGCATAAGTGCTGGGCAAATATGACCAACCAGCAGGCTTGTACCTTGCATAGCCTGGCAGTACTTTAATTATCAATGTGGCTGACTTACATATCACTTTTGTAGCACCCTCGGTATGGAAAGTAACAGTATGGACACTTTCATAGTGTACTTGCAAAATAACTTTAAAAATCCTGAAAACTCATAAAAACGTTTTTCTTGCTAGGTTATTTCACAAATGTTAGTTATTAGAATGTTTCATGCAGAACCGTAGTGTTTAATTCTGATTTTTAAAAAATAGTCATGTTGCAGCTCAGTAAGTACAGTAATAGCCACCTTTGTGGATCAATATAATTGAACCACCATAGAAGGCATCCTATACTGGTGAAATATTCTTCATATTCTGGATAGTAACACATTTAAGATACAATTGAAATTAATCTCAATTTTCAATATTTTCTAAATGATTGGTTAAATTTATCTACTGTAGGCTTTAACCTAAGGTATAACAGCCAACTTTTTATGCAAGATTTCATAAGATCCCACACCTTGCAAGCAGCTTGCGTGGATTAATTCTCACGAATACACGGTCAGCTTATAGTGCTATTGTTGCAACCCACAGTCCTACACGACAATGATTACTAAGGACGTGTGATATCTTGAGAATTGCAGCATTTCAGCTTTGTCACATGTAAATAAACAGTTCATAAGATGATACAAAACTGCCCGTTGTGACTAGTCTTAAATCAAGTTCAAAAATCGTTCTGATTATAACTGATGTTTGCAGAGATTGACGAAACACCTCAAAGACTGTAACTAGGCCGTAATCAGTTGTTCTTTTAGTCTGGAATTTAATGTTAATGAACATAGTAAATGATACACTGTAAATATACAACCAAAACAAAGCCATGTGCGCAAATAATGTTGCAACTTGTTTCATTGCCGTAAGTACTGTACTACTGCATAGCATACCGAACTGTGCTCTCTCGAGGCAGAAATTAAAATCATTTAATGCATGTCATGCCTAACAAATTATTTTTCAAATACATATCTTCACACCATGATAATATTTGTACCAGCTCAATTGTTATATAAAAGTCCCTAAACGTATTCAATCAACATTTTCATAAGTCTCTACGAATGATTGGTGTATTGTATTTTACATGTATATGCTACACACTAAGTATTGTTTAGACCATTTTCGTCCAGGCTAAAAATGCTCCTCAACTGCAAAATGTTGAATTGCCGACTTGCATAACATGTAGAAAAACTCCTGAAGTGATAACGTGTGGTACTGTCTGTGGGATAACGGGTTAGTTACCACAATAGCTTGCTTACGGACAACAACAAAAATCAATGATACCTCTTAGGATTTTCTTGCTTGAAATTCATTATGATGGAATATCTGGATGTGGTGACAGCACCCAGGGGTGCATGGGGGGTCACCAAATTTAATCTTATTCCCCATCCTCTGTTTCCCCAGTATGTGAAGCATCTGGCAGACTCCCTACATAATCTTGGCTTCAATGACCCCAGGGCAGGGAGCAAGGTGCAGTCCCCTTCCTAAATCAGTAAGGAAATTTAATCCCCCCCCCCCCAACAAAAATCAAAATACTCACACACTTGTGGTTATACTAATTCAGAACCCCAAACTGTAGGACTAGCCTAAGTCTATCTTCATATTTTCAAGATGCATTGTTTATGCTTTCAAATTTCTATGTAATGTAATGATAGGCCTATCTGCAAAATCTCCAACTTCCAGAGGCTTTTGGCTCATAACCCCCATCAAATCCCAGAGCTACTTACATTACAAAGCAATTCAGAATAATTATCTCTTTCTGACTGGTATAATTGAGCTTGAAAATCGCTGTCGGAACCTTCTCCCACCCTAGCCCACCCCCAATCAGAAATAGTCTAGCTTCATACACCTGTGATACTGTCACTAGGTTCAATTTCGTTTAAATTATCTGACCCAACTCCATGTGAAAATTCTTCAAAAGGCCGTCGAGTTGTCTATCGGGGTATATCATTCAGATTTAAACAATAACAATATTAGAAATTTGCAAAATAAAAATATAATAAAAATATCCAATTCTTCAATATTGTCTGGGGTAATGTCAATATTGCACATTTATTGTCTTGAATTCCTAAAGGTGTGATTCATGGTAGGGAAAGTTCAAAGTATTTTCCAACATGGTAAGTGAGTTTGAAGGATGCTAAAGTGTTCATGATCGAGAGCTGCAGCCACGTCGTTCAGAGTATGATATTTGTACGGCTTGTTGTGTCAGCAAAGTTTGTATTGCCTGTGAAAATTGATAAGTAAAATAATTAAAATGTTTGTTAAGTACTGCAAAACGAAACTTTTGTTGTTGACATTACAGGTTTATTTCAAAACCATTTGTGGAGGTATTCTATCTGCCCCGCTATTTCTGTGGCTATCCGACTTCAGTTGCCTAATTTATTTCATGATTTTATTTACACACTTAGGTCTATATACAATGTTTACATTATTTCTTAAAAACTTATTTTGTTTAATCAACTGAAAGTGATTCAGTTCTACATTTGACTTTCAAAGTGTCCATGGCAACTTTCTGAGATTCTATCAATGTGTGCAGATTGTTCATTGCTAATTGTTTGCCCATGTACGAATTCTGCACATTTCATACCTCTAGAAAGTTACTGGGAAGTTCATTTACCATACATCTGAACTTGGGAAACCCCAGTTGAAACCACATATGGAATTTAGTATTGCCTCATGATTTATAAGCAGTGGAACAAATAAAACATATGAACTTACAAATTGTATTTGTGCAAGTTTTGTCATACATTTTATAGCCACATTATATGATGGAGGTCCAAGTACATAAAGGACTCATGTAGTTTACAGCATTGGCCTACTACTGGTACTGTGCATATGAAGAACTGACGAAGGGCACCTCATCGGTTGATGTGCTTAGCACATGAAATTGCAAATACACAGTAGAGCTGTGTGATCAGGCTATAGGGAGAGTGATTTTCGATGTTCATGTTTGATTTATATTTGCTCTGTAATACATTTCATTGGGCTTAGTAGGCATGCTGAGCAGCAACACACACATACAAAAAGATATAATTGTGTTTGGTTCAGGCTTTGTCATCGACAATAGTAGAGTATATTTTCAACTTTGAACACAATTGAGGGCTTGTTTAGTTATTACGTTAAGACTATGTTTCTGTAATAAACAGCTATATATGGTTAGTAGTATTTCTGTATACGGTAGTTACATGGATGAGGTTGTGTACTAAGACGGCCATACCATCGAGAGCGCTTGCAGCTTGAATGGGGGATGTTGTATTGGCAGACAAAGCACAGGTGGTAATGAGCAAGGCTTCGAGATAAATGTCTTGGCATCTCGCACGAATACACGGTGCCTCTGCGAGATCACGTATAAAACGAGTTGGCTATTGCCGATCTATAAGTTTAGACTTACCTTTTTAGTTCACTTCTAACTCTATTTATGGAAACTTATATTGCCCCATATGTTTTCACTGATTCCATCAATGCATTGCTTCTACACTCCATCAATTAGCTGTGATACTATATATATATGAGTTTAATCAATCTGTGGTGTTTACTTTAGACTTGTTTTAATAAGTTGTATAATTGGAGGATAGAAACAATATCATTGTTACAGAAGCAGTCAATGTTTGAATAGATTTTGCATATTTGAGCTTATTGTATTAAACTCACCATTAGCATGCAGGAAGATAGTCATGATGGTAGTATCCTCTCTATCAGCCTTCGTTGCTATACAATTGAAAACACCAAATGCATTGTTACCAGCAGGGGTAATGGAAACAGAATATCCAGCTGTGTTGGCAGGAAGGTCTGTGATCATGGTACCACTCACTGTAGAGACAGGATGACCGTTATTTCTTGTGTTATAAGCTCTACTTGAAATCACATTTGCATCATCATCTCCTGCTCCAAGATAACACTCAAAGTGAGGAAGAGGCGGAGTAGAAACAGATCCAGCATCATTTGACTTGAATGACATCACACTCATCTGAACCTTATCTGAAAACATAACAATATTACAATTATGAAATCCTAAACCTCTACTAACTTCCTTATCTTCTTAGATGATAAACCTTGAAAAGTATACCCCAGAGTTTGTAACCCACGGATTGCTCAAAGGTCAATATACTTTCTCATATACTGTACCTAAAGAAATTATTTACTTTTGCAAAACATTTACGCACATTTCAAGTGAATGCCTGCTGTCAGCTAGTTGCACCAAACATATATGCCATTCTGTCCATCAGAGATTAGCTGAATATCTACTCTCTTTTTTTTTTGAAGGTGTGTAGATCAAGACAGACTGGGCAGTTATAATACAATCAACCCTCTGTAGCCCAAGCTGCAAGACTAAACTATATTACTGTTAAAATCATGATTTAGCTTGTTCAATCTGTATTGCTTGGATTCAGATCTTTAGGACTATATATGGTAATTAATTCGTGATAATAAGGGGTTCAACAATGTCTTCAAAAGATAGCTGTGATGACGACTTCGCTGATTTAGCTCAGTGGTTTAGTTCTATCCTTAAGCATGTGATTTCACGGATGGTTTGAACAGGTAATATTCCGCCAGAAACATGGAAAGAATTAAATACTTGTAAAGGTGAAAATGCTCAAAGCAATGTGATATTTCACTAATTTCACGTATGCAATAAAGCTTACTGTATCAGTACGCTAACTGAGTAGAATAATCAACAAAAATGTCTCAAAATACAAAATTGATGCTTCCCTGTTTAAGCATAGCAACTTTAGCTATTTTAATTTAGGCCTTGTAGATTATTTGTAGTTTACTAAAGCGCAGGGGATTGTATTTTAGTAATGGAATGTCTAAGATTGGAAAATTCCTCTACACTTCCTGATGTTCTTATTATGCAAAGTGGTTATGTCTAAGTATGTGCATCCAATGATGTGATTTCTATTGTAAGTAGGAACAGTTGTGCATTAAGGTATACATGGTCACAATATATAGCAGTAGTTATGCATTCAGGTTTGCATGGTCACTATGTGCATGGTCATTGTGTAGAGCAGTAGTTGTGCATTCAGGTATGCATGGTCACTATGTGTAGCAATAGTTATGCATTCAGGTATGCATGGTCACCATGTGTAGCAATAGTTGTGCATTCAGGTATGCATGGTCACTATGTGTAGCAGTAGTTGTACATTCAGGTATGCATGGTCACTACGTGTAGCAGTAGTGTGCATTCAGGTATGTATGGTCACTATGTGTAGCAATAGTTGTGCATTCAGGTATGCATGGTCACCATGTGTAGCAGTGGTGTGCATTCAGGTATGTATGGTCACTATGTGTAGCAATAGTTGTGCATTCAGGTATGCATGGTCACTATGTGTAGCAGTAGTTGTCCATTCAGGTATGTATGGTCACTATGTGTAGCAGTTTTGGTGCATTCAGGTAAGATATTACTATTTTTTGTGCAGCTACATGACTACATTTGCAATAATGTAACAATTAATGGAGCAGATGTTTTTCCACAGATAGCAGCTTAAAGTTGGTTTGCAGTTCTCCCATTACAAATTGGCAATCCATTGTATAGTTACACATACGACATGTACAGTGCATATAATCTTCTCCTGTACAGCTATTAATATACTGCAGGTATTAGTTACACATATAGTTCAGTGATGATATAGAGGAGGTTCTCTAGGTACTCTAAGTCAATGATTCAGTCACAGTTTGAAAATGTCAACTCCAAAGAAGAATTCATGCAAGATAGGCAGTGAGGAAAGCCTTCATATTTTCAAGTAAAGAAGGGAAACTAATTCATATTATCATAGCTGGAGTTGTACTGCTGAAAGAAAAGTGAGTAGAAGCAGAGCAATACTCATGATAATAGTTTTCATAAAATATACTACCTAATTTTCTGCATTAATGAAACCGGGCTATTTGACAGGCCCAGCACTTGTAGTAGCAAGATAAGGAGCATTTTAATGGGAATTAGCCATATTTTGGAAAGGATCGAGGGGAAATCAAATTGCTTTTACACTCTCATCATAATGTTTGTTTTCTAAAAGCCCCGTATGAAAATTTTGACAATTTCCTTACATTACTTCCTGAAAGAAGTGTTCTTATCCCAACCCCGGACATCGTTATAACTCAATAACAAGCCTGCACTTTCAGTCCGGTCTTAAATCCATGATGTTGGCTATCATGAGTGGAATCAACGTATTGCTAAACGAAATCCAGGAAAAAAAGACAATCAAGAGAAAGGCCAGGGTGTACCTCGAACTCCTTAGGTAGCTGCCATTGTCTGAATCAAAACCTTCTGAAATTATATGTGATGCATGTGTAGTGTATGTATGCACAACATGTGCACATGCAGGTGTACATTGAAGAGGTACTGAGCGGCCCTACTGTATCAACATAATGTATATGACTGCGTTGGAAACTAGTAACAGCTTAATTCAAACGCAAAACAATTAGTCCAAGAAAATTTCTGCGAAATTGTCCGTGAATTCAACAAAGAAATAAGTGCAATTGGTGTCAAACATTTGCAAAGAAGGAAAGAAAAGGGTAACTGCCCGACGGGATTATCACCAGGTTCCGAAATCACTACCCGGCTCCGTAAAAATCGGCCAAAACAAGAAAACAAGAAAAAGAACAATACCGGTGGATATCATGTGCAAAACATAGGCCTATCCTATGCCTACTTTGTAACGAGTAGACGTCGTTTGCATGTTTTGATTTGATTTTAAAATAAAATTATTCATTTCATATATGTGTGTTTTCTGTTTTTTTCCAGATATTCTTAAGTCAACCCCGTAATTTAATCATTTTTCCAAACATAAGAAAGGATGATATTTTCGCGGGACACATGACGGGAAAATTGTGTTCGAATAAAGAGCCAATTGATGGAGAAACCTGCATATATATGTATTGATGCATATCCACATTGAAATAAAAAGTTTATTTTAGTGAACTTGAAGCAAGTCCAAAGAACATTTTATTTGTTCAGCAACCAATGACAATGGGAGTTAACTGTGTGAAATGGGTCACTACTAATAGACGTCGTTTGCATGTTTTGATTTGATTTTAAAATAAAAAAATTCATTTCATATATGTGTGTTTTCTGTTTTTTTCCAGATATTCTTAAGTCAACCCCGTAATTTAATCATTTTTCCAAACATAAGAAAGCATGATATTTTCGCGGGACACATGACGGGAAAATTGTGTTCGAATATAGAGCCAATTGATGGAGAAACCTGCATATATATGAATTGATGCATATCCACATTGAAATAGAAAGTTTATTTCAGTGAACTTGAAGCAAGTCCAAAGAACATTTTATTGGTCAGCAACCAATGACAATGGGAGTTAACTGTGTGAAATGGGTCACTACTTTTATGTACATTATGCACAGGAAACTTAAACCATAATTTTGTCACTTAAACATTACATATCACGTAATGAACAATAAGAATTTTATAGGATTTACTTTTCGTCGTAAACAAATGATAATGTTCAAAATCTGACCAATGAAAGCTGTTCATCCGATACTCGGTAATCGATTAATATAATAACGATAACATCACATATTTTGTTAGTACCAAGGGTTATCCAAAGTTGTTAACAATACTAATTAACACATAGTCTGATGTCATGTCAAGTGAAAGTTACTTCGAACATGATTGTACGTACACAGATGGTCAGCAATGCCATGGTTGTTTTGTAATCACTTTTTACAAAGCAAGTCATAAACTATGCTTACAATGTTTACCACATTTTTATTAGTTTAAACACTTTAGATTAACCCCAATTAAATAGATTATTTTGCTGTAATCAGCTAACTAACTCTATACGTGGTGGTAGCCTAAGTTAGGCTATAAACCTAGGCCTATATCACATAGATATACTTTAGCCAATGCTGTGGCCGAGTGGATAGAGGCTGTGGCATTTGAAGCAATGAGGTTTCGTTATCTGGAAACTCATGGCCCGAAACCCGGCCGGGTCGCGAATATTTTTTTCCCAAACTGAACTGACGCTGAAATTATTTCCTCGATTCTGATTGGCTCTCAGCGAGCACGTCAAACGTCAAACAGCGAACAAGTCAAAAGACACAGACATATCGTCAAATGCCTTTTTTTTTTGTGTACACTCACTGGCTGGCACATAACTCGCTCGCCGTCTTCATGGCCACTGCATATTCGACTAGG
>JAIPMN010017370.1:2253-20223 GCA_020650975.1 Apostichopus californicus
CTAGGTACAAGATATTGAGATTGGAGGAGAGGGGTGGGGGTGGGTGTGTGGGGCAAACTAGCAGTGTGGAATATTTCTCTTTTCCATATAAGTTTCACATAGTCTATAAGCCGAATATCTCTTCACATATCTTCACAGCTAGTTGAGTAGCTTTGAGAATACTACAACATAAACTATAACAAAGCAGCAAAAAGAAAACTCAACCAATGAGCTTGTAATTTTTAAATCCAATATACTGCTTTTTAAAATTAAGAAACACGACGTTCTTACTGCTTTTATGACGTAAATCCATTCGTTGTCTAAGCTATCAGCAACAATGACTTGGCCAGCTCTGAAAATAATTAAACAAAGATAATCAAACAAAGAAGAAAATAAATAAAAAATGAATGGCAGACTATGAATAAAAAAAAACAATACAAAATAATATGCTGTGATAACATATCAGCGCATAATTGTATGATTATTAACTGAAATTGTATTTCTTATTTCGGTTTAAAATAAAATGTGAACAAAGGTGTAAATATTGTTTACATCAACTGCACTTCAGATTCGGACTATACCACTTTTTTTTATGGCGATGCACCATTTTCTAGTAGAACACTAAACACTCGTACATGTTAAAGCCTTACTTCCAACCCTGTTGATATGTTTTTTTTCTAATATGTGAGAAGGGGAGGGGTGGGGTAAGACATGGGTGGAACTGGATCACTGAGTCAATAATCAAACTTATTAGGATTAGTAATTATTGATGACCTTTTAAATGAGCTTCAAGCAGCATCTGTGAAGTTGTAAATACACTATGGAGATTTAACGCCGGTGCCTTCCAATCATAAGGTCCCCAGTTCGAGTCACTCCAAGATTAATGTATGTCGTCCAGTTACAGAGTTGTTGACATGACAATTGACAATTCATAATCATGGACTTTAAATACGAATCTAAGAGACTGGCTTCGGTCAGCTTGCGGCTTTGATAAGCCAATCTTCGCGAATTCCTGCTTGCAGGAGGATGTAAAATACATACATACACATACTATGGCACTATATAACTACCGTATGTGCAGATGCAGAGGGCGGATGGGGAGGAGGGTGAGGAAGAAGACGTGAGGGAGAAGGAAGATTAGGGGAGGTCGAGGGAGTAACATATGGCAATTTCATTTCGCCTGGCCATTACATTATAAGACTGATAAACAATGAGAAATTAAAGAAACGTGCGTCCTATGGCAGTAATGAAGCCAAATTTATGCAGAAAAATCAACAACAATGGTTTGATAAATGTATAATTACCTGTAATTCTGTTTGCCCCAGTAGACAGGTGAATCCAGTAATAACTTTAATCCACTCCATGCTTTAAATACAGGCAATGTTCTAAAACGAAAACAGAAACAAACTTATAGGATGGTCCTATTAAAGAAATTTACTTTACTAAAATAAATAACAATGGACTATATGTGATAACAGCCTAATTACTTAGTTATAAAATCCTTGCCGTCTGGTGGCGTATGCACCTTTTTCGGTCTAAGAGCGGGGACGTCGGGTGGAGCGGGGGGGGGGGGGGATGAGGAGGATGGTGGTTAAGATATTTTCTGTCCTGTTTCGGTCATTGGGCCAATATAATAACTCAGAACATCTCTCGAGCCTTGTCCTGGATATCAACTAGAATATATTAAGAAACGTTTTTAGCGCGATATCTCAAGAAAAGTAACCTCAATTTTTAAGAAAGGTGGTACACAGGGATGTGCCATTTTCATTATAGAAACACACTCTTGGTGTTTTTAGTTTTACATAATCTTTTCGATCTAAATTTTGCTGCCTCAATCATCGTTTCGATTTTCGTCCTCTACGGTAAATCATGCTTCCCCTCCCCTCCCCTCCCCCTTCCCTCACCCTCCCCATCCCCCTACCCCGCCAATACTCCCTTTCATTTCTCCGATTACGTAAATGCCATTAGGTTTAATGAAGAGTAGAGAATAAAATACACACTGTGCTGTTCCTTACTTTGTGAGTGTAAGTTTATTACAGGGTTATTGTGAAATTGGACGCGTCTCATCTCATCATGGATGAGAGGTCAAAGGTCGTAGTTACCATATGTTATATACTACACCAGCGTTTGCTTGTCTACTTTAACTCCACAACTCTTGGTGAGGACTTACCTCAGATACTCAATACAGGCTTCTTCTTTAATATTCATTTCTGTGTCAAACACCAGGGCGTAGTCCTTTAAGATGAAAAAAAATCAACAATTCAGATAATATCACCACGACAGCGTAAAGATATTACTTCGTTTCAGTTTAATTGATTGATCGAATGAGTAACTGATTGATCGACACATGCATGTGACTTTGATGTCCGGAAGGAAACCACGTAGTTACCTCAAAACTTTCCCAACAAAAGCTGAGCAGGCCATACCACAAAGTGCAGTATTTGAATGATGTTGTGTTTTTAACAAAAGGGTCCTTTAATTACATTTTTCTCTTAATTTGTCGGCACAAGGGCCTCTGTACATCATGAAAAGGGCACTTTTAAGTACAAAAAAGGGCACTCAAATGTTTTTTTTTAACCAAACAGAGGCACTTAAAAAGCAGCTCTTTTGTGGTTTTCTCACGAAGCTGGTGTATGCACCCCATGCCCCCCCCCCTCCACCCCTGCTCCTCCATCCTTAAATAAAGACCTATATTGTTATCATTACATTTGTCATTCTACGTCTTCTCTAATATTTCTTTAAAACAAATGCCAGATTGTCGATAGTTTCCAATTTACAACATCAATGAGAAGACGGATTTGTAAAGAAGGGTTGGTTTGGGTGGGGCCAGGTGTCGTGGGGTGGAGGGGGCAGGATAGGGTGGGTGGAAATGGGTGATATTGATACTGCCTGCTTATTTTGCTTACCTGCGCGTGAACACAAAATAACTCGACAGAGTTTTTGGTCATAACTGTGCAGGACCTTCTTGTGGCCTGTATCAAATCGTTCTCCTACAAAATAGAATGTAGAACGTATCAATAAAATAAATAAATGAAATAAACACATTGCTTAAGGGGATTAAAATTTCCCATTCACAATGTGTTCAAAGGACAATAGCAACCAAAGCCAATGATGACGTAACCAAAAAATGTCACAGAATGGAAAATCTATTTGTACAAATCAAATCGGTTTTAGAAAAAATTAAATACAAAACATCATTAGATGTATACAATAGTAACAGGTTGTGATTTTATATAACAAATAAACCTATAATTATATCATATTAACAATTCCGAACAACAAGAGTCATGAAAACATAAATTCTTGAATAAAACTTACCCCGAATTTGTCCCCTTTCTTGAGAATATATGTTTGACCTCCGCATGTTTCGGTCACTGAAGCATCCAAGAGATAAAATATGAACTATTTGTTATTACACAGCAACTTAACTGTTTATTTTAATACAAAGTTTTTTTTTCATGATCACTTTAGGTAGAATCTTACAAAAAAAAACAGAGGAGGTAAACTTGGGATTTATAGTGACGTTTCTATTGCCATTACGACTTTCAAGATATTAATTATTAAAATATTCATCATGTCTGGAATGCTCCTCTGATGACGAGGTTGGATTCTACATCAAGACATTGATTATTAATTGTTCCATAATTCATAATAACTCTTTTAACTTCATGCAAACAACATTGTTGACTTCCAGCTCGATTTGTCCTTGAAAATGTTGAGGCCAAAAAATTGTTTTTTTTTTCTATTGAGATTTGTGCTTCATATGATGGGTTGGCATATTAGTCTGTGTGCTAGACTTAGTATGCCAGTCGTTTTTAACGATGAGCCGCTCATATCTCAAAAAGAAATTGAAGGGGTTTAAAATTACAAACTGGATCAGTGTTGGAATAAAAATCAATTTTGCGCCACAGGTCATCGTCCGTGCAAAATCATTTGTTATAACATTTCTCAATGTCATGAATGAGATACACCCAATGTCTTGATAACACATTATAACTATATTCATACAAACCTGCAAAGTTTACGAAATGTTATTTATGGTTTGCTTCTCTTCTGCAGAAGATCCTTCAAGCATCGAACATTTCGAAAAGTTTGTTTTTACCTACTGGAGCATTCGTTGGGTAAATAAACAGTTTGTGGGCATTTCTGTTCTCTTCTTGGTGTTTCTCCTTACTTTACAACATTTCGTGCACAAAATTACTTCGAACATATAAATCATAAGCAACCGTTTGTTACTGCAGCTGCTGTTGTCTATAATAACATACATAGCACTAGCACAAATTAATAAGCCTAGACTCACGTTTTCCTGAAAGCACAAAGTAGAGTCCATCAGCAAATTGACCTTCTTTCGTAACGACCCTGTTTCTGCCAAAACTGTAAAATGAAAAGAATAATAATAATAATAATCAGCATTTATATTCACGACGCTCAAGCGACCACAAATGTGGGAAAAACCCGCAAGGGCATATGGATTACAACTTACACTTAGGGTGGCTTCCAATTTAACTCAAATTTGGATCTGTTCAATTTAGAAAGTCATTTCAGATGGGAAACCAGTAGATTGCTCTTGGATGAAAAACCCACCTTACTATGACCCGGCCGGGAATAAAACCCCGAACCTCCCGATGGCTAAGCCTCATTGCTTCAAATGCCACCGCCTTTATCCACTCGGCCACAGCAATATAATATAATATATTCATAGAACGAGGTACTTTTTCAACTCCGAAGTTGTAGCTTACAGAATGCTTTAATGTGATCCGTTAGATCTAATCAACGTAACGTTCGGGGAACATTCGTTGCATTAAATCAATCCATGAAATTATTTCATGGAACTATACTGTCACCACGTTGTCATGTTTCGAAATCTAGTGGCGCACTGCAAGAATATGAACAGGAGAGAGCGACGGAACATGTTGCGATGTATATTCTCGTCGTCATGATCATAATCGCGACCTTGTTACCTTGTTGGGTTTTTTTCTTTCCCAACTTGTTGTGAAGTATGCATCCATTTAATTAAACAAACTAAAGATGACTGTTTTAACGTATAAAGATATCTATAACTTTAAATGATACCATTATTTTGAAGATGAAGGATAACTCGAAATTATGTAAAGATAACGTTATTTGAACTTTACACGTCCGAATTTGTTTTTATTTTATAGGCATATAAAATAAATTTTGTTTGAAACTGCTTAAAACAAAACTTTTAAATTGAAAATAATATTGTTTCTATTGATTGAAGAGCGTCTTGTAGCCTATGCATACCGGTAGCCTAACACACAAAACATGTACAAAATTGTGCCTTACCATTCATACCAGGCGTACTTGCACAGTCTTTTCTGTAACTCTGGCGGGAATTTTGCGAACTCTTCCACACTCTGCATATGACGCACAATCTAAATTAGTAAGAGACAGTTAAAGGCATACTGATAGATGGTGTATATAATAAAATGATGTATATGATTCTTTGTTTACTTGATAATACAACTGATGCATTTATTGATTACCATTTTTTTACTAACTAATGTTATTTCTACATTATTTCGTGGCCTCCTTTGGACAATTTTGAAATAATTTTTTATCATATTTTCGGTCTATAATGACCGATTCCTTCACCCTCCCTTGCGACAGCACATCGATAAAGTTAAAAAACAACAAGAACATAAACATAAACTACCCAGACCCAGACCAGATCAGAGCCGTCTCTATATACGGCTAGATCCCAGATCACCTTTCAAACGTGGAGAAATCATGGCTAAAATTTCAGATAAAACTGAGGGCAGTATGTCAGAATTCGAACTAGTCAATAATTAGTAGTGATACTCACATTTTGTATTTGGTCCAGTGTCCTGTCATCCTCCGGTATCCGTAATAATTCCTTAATTTTGTTTGGCAATCCTTCCTCACGTTTCGAAAACCGTTGAAATTCGGCGGCATCAAATGTCATTTCTGGGTAGGCGGGGCTTACTAATCCACGCGGCATGCTCGCGTCATTTCCGGTCCTTCTAGCCTCTTTCTCCGCCGCGCAGAAGATATCTTCAACCAGCTCCAACAAGCTGCCCTTTAACGCTCGGTCGGACGCTTCCCTTGAAGTTGCCAAAAAGAAAACGCGTTTATGTTAGAACTTTTACTAAACGGAAACTTTGTACGGTGCAAAGAAAGGCATGGTTTGATGAGAACCCCCCCCCCCCCTCTCCTCCCCTCGCAAACACGCACGTGTGTTTTGCATCCAGACTGAGGATCCCATTAGTTTCTTCCATTGTTCGAATCCACGTACTATAACCTTAACAATACCCCTACACAATAGAATTCTTATGAGGACTTGAATCTTTTGAAATGACATCTGAGAACTTCCATTTTTCATGTAGTCAGTCTGAATGCCAAAACGTTTGCACACCACTCACCCGTTACACAAGCCATATTTTGATAATACTAAAAGTAAAAAACAAACAACAAATAAATAACACTGTAAATCCTGCTGTTAAAACCTGCTCACCTCATATATACTGTACAGATGTAGCATAACCACTTCACGGCCCGGGCCTTCAGTTGGAATCTTTGATACGGCTGGAAAGCAAATAAATAAATATATAATATAGTAGGGTTATTTCCAGTGTAAACCTTGCCAGGATTTGTCAATCCGTTTACGAGCTTATATGCGACACCAGCACTAACTTAATCTCTTAAGTCGATCCCTTATTCTGTTGCTTCATATATTCTCTTCCCAACCATGTTCCTTTCCCTTCCATTTATTATCTGGTCTCATGACCTCATCTATCCCCTTATCCTATTGTCCTTACTACCTCACTCTGTATGTTTCAATTATACCGCCATTAAGAACTAACCAACTACCGGGCTATATATACTATCCACAAACAGGTACCATAGGCAGACGCGCATCCAGGTGCCGGTGGGGGTACCGTACACCACATTCCATTTTCAACATACAAACACACACACACACACAAAATAAAAAGCGCAAGTAACCCTGCCTTAAAGCCTAAATATGCCGCAGAGTGCACCATTTCACGTCTATTTCCCCCCCCCCCTCTTGGTCTGGCGGGAGAATTCCAGACTGTCCCCCCTTCTCCCCCACATGAGAGTCGGCTTCAACTTCAGCCACACGCCCTCCTGTATGCAAATCCTGCAACCGCCCCTGGTAAAAGTACTGTTTATTGCGACATCGGATGACTGTGATAACCATGTGAAGTTGTTTTGGCTTGCTGAATTCGTTTACTCCATTAAAATGTGCCACCGTGTCATCATTATCATAGTGTTAGAACACGGGATATTCCAGATTCCTGTTTTGGAAGCAGGGTAAGGTTCACCTACGTGCTGCGGTATGAAGCCCATATTGCTGATAAGACTATACCAACTCCCATAACAGAAAACATCGACAAAACTAGCGAGTGAATATGTTTGGTATCGATGTCAGACTAACGTTAACTCTGCATGGACGAGTCCCCAATAATCAATATGTATTAAATTAAACTAAGTAATTTTGCCACTGGTACAGCAAACAACTCTTGGGGGGGGGGCAGCGGAGGGGTGGTTTGGTGGGGGTGGGGTGCAAGGGGGGTGTAAAACTCACCGTTGGTCCTCTATTTACGTCGCTCTGGCTTTCTCTGTCATCCTCCTGTAATGTCTGAGCCGTCTTCCTCCTCACCAGCATCCTCCCAGCCGAGCCAGATTTTTTCCCTTTCTCTTGGCCATCAATATTTGAGATCCTCCTACGAGCAACAACCATGGCAAAAGAGAAAGACTTCATTTTATGTTAATCTTTGATACGTCATCCTTGATTTTAATTTTGCAAATCATTTGAGAATTTTTATGTTCCAGGAGATCCGAATTTCACTGAAAAACCGGACGCGGGAAAGGATATTTTCTGCTAATATTTATATTCGCCAGGATATAGTCCGTTTAACGGTTTCGGTGTGATATCACCCATCGATCGACCTATCAAGGAGCCACTGTTTGAAAGCTCCCACTGGTAAGAATGTTAACATGGTAAGAACAACGAGGAGAAGTTTATTTTCTAACAAAGCAAAAGATCCACTTATAATTTGGCGATAATTATCATCTCGTCAAACCACATGTTTATTGCACTCTTGGTCTGATAGTGATCCAACTATAAATTTAGGGCAGCAGCAATTACCTGGAGCCATAGATAATGATATCTTTACAAGCGTGCGAACAAAACAGCTGGTCTTGAGTGAAACTCCCCGACGGCTAGCGGTCACTTCTGATGCCTGACTTGTAAATACCTCCAAAATGGAACTTTAGGTCAACCATGGAAGTATGTGTGTACCATTCCATGCGTGGTTTGCTGACTTTTACTGTAAGTTATGCGCTATATTTGTAAATATTTTATTCTTTTTGTGTTGCTTACTGGTTGAGTCCCCGAGTAAATAATCCTATCGAAACTATTTACAAGGCTACATTACATTGAAGACTCTTCAAACGTTAGATATATCTTCATGCTATGTGTTTATACTCTATAACATGTAACTGTTGTCACTGTTGTACAGTGCACACTTTTACACAACGACTATCACGTTAAGAAATCCGAAGAACTTAGTTTGGGGGTTATCGTTGCCATGGAAATAACAGATTACGACTCAACGTATAAACGGTGGCAATATACACACTACCAGCATGTCAGTTGGAAATCACAGTAGGTTTCATTTTTCATTCAAACTATTGAGATATGTATGGAATTCTATGATGTATACTATTTGATAAGGGTATCATCCAGGAATTGTCGTCACGTTTGTAATGTAGATGATCCAGTGACCTTCTTATAGTTGGTTGCATAGACGTGTAAATACAGTATATGTCTAGCAAAATTAAATGACATCATTTTATATGATTTTATTTTTATTTAAATTGAATTGGTATGTTTTCTTACGTCACAGCAAAGATATGGACTATATAAATATTGCCGTTATGACGTCTGGGTCGCTTGACCAATGATAAATGTGTTCCATCGTTCCGCAGTTTGTCCAATCTTTCCGACCTAGCAAGTATAGCAACGATAAGTGACAAGTATGTACTCGGTGGTGACATTTGCCGATCTTCGATTCTGTCAAATTGTCCCTGTTTGGCATATGTATACAAGTCTAAACGAACATTAACCTATATAGGAATATACCGGGTATTATACCGGCTATTTCGAAACTTTACCGAGTATCCCCGATTGCTTGGAATCAAAATATTGATTGACGTAAAGTAGAATTGAACAACAGGACCGACAAAAGACCTTATACTGGACCAGTCTTGTTGATAATACATGATTAATTAATTTAATGTAATATGTGGTGTTAAAGACAGCGCGTGACCTGTCACGCTCCACGCTTGACCTGTCACGCACCATGCAAGGAAAACGATCTGTTTTTACTTTTAGAAAAATCAATCACAGTGCCTTAACTGTGTTTTCCTTCGGTATATTTAGGAGTGTTAGCTCAGTGGTTAACGCCGGTGCCTAGTTTCAATTATAAGGTCCCGAGTTCGAGTCACTCCAAGATTAATGTATGTCGTCCAGTTACAGAGTTGTTGACAATTGACAATTCATAATCATGGACGTTAAATAAGAATCTAAAAAGAGTCTGACTTCGGTCAGCTTGCGGCTTTGATAAGCCAAATGATGGCTTCTTCGCGAGTTCCTGCTTGCAGGAGGATCTAAAATACATACATACATATTTGATAGTACTCCTTTCCGACGGTTATAGCATAAGTTGCGGCCACAGGAATGCGCACGATTAATTAACTGCGTGTTATATAAGTCATTTTACGTGCCTATCACTGGTTAATCATAAAGCGTATCAAATTGATACACAGACGTAATTAAAACAAGTTATGATAGTTCACTTTTAAATCAGAAAAGTTGACACCTATATCTATATAATCACTAATCTTGAGAGATGCGTGCAATTTACCCTATATATATATGTCAAGATAACAACCACATTGTGACTGTCAATTAACCCCCCCCCCCCCCCCAAGCCCCCTTCTCCGACCAGATTGAAGAATGATGCCTATCAATTGATTACCGTGGTTTTATGGAGGATAATCGTGTTTCATTGAGGTTAATTTGGATCATAAATAAGCAAAGGCTCAAATTTTGGTAAAGCCAGTTTGCATGGACAATTTTCTAACGCTAAATACCACTTCATACTGTCCTCTCATATCATGCTTCAAAACACTCGTACTGACAGTACACATATATATCTAATACTTAGAAACTGGATATCACATCGTTCATACTGTCCGTACGATTGCTTTGGAAGCGGGATATGAAAGTACATAGTATAAACAATTGTTTCAACTGGTTGGTAGGAGCTTTAAGGTCTTCAACATTCATTGGTCCACATTTTTAGCATGAGAAAACAAATCGCTGTAACTTATTGTTATCCAAAACTCTTTTGATGGACGCTCATAACTTCGGCTAACGAGAGTTGAGTATTATAACGTGTCATGAATCAAAAATTAATTTTAATATGCTGTAGACCATCAAAAATCACTGTTGTCAGGCCAGGTGGTATTTCTATTACCATTTGAGAATTTGCAGTTCAGCAATTAAATTTGCTGGACTACTTAAACACGGACCATTAGGTCAGTTTCCTCGGATACAACACACAACTGAAAAGGAAAATATAATAAGCCTCCTTGCATGGTCTTAAATTGGCATAATAACGTGTTATCAATGCATTACACATTTGTCAAGGACACGTGATTATGTTAATGCTCATTCAATTTTCGTCTTCAAAATTTGGATGCAATAACATATGAATGAATACACTTCAGTCATTGGAATTTCCATATAACTTCACAGCCCCCGGACAGCAAAGCTGGAACCCTGCTGGGTCCGTCTGTAACTATTCATGACACCAAACTTGTTTGCTTTAAAGACACGTATACTTCTGGTTTACAATGTCTATACTGTATCTCAAAACTAATTCAATGTAGGAATTGCATGTAAATTTGTTAGGATGCTTGCTATATATATAATCATCTCTATTACCAAGTCACGAAAATAAATTGTTTTCTGGACTATCCTTTGAATTACCTGTGTTTTAATCTATCCGCACTGTTTTTCTTCTCCGAATCCAGATTATGTTTTTGTTCCTCCATGATATATCAAAACATATATAGTGAATGGAGTGGCATGTGGGTGGTGTATATAGGCAATATACTAAACACACACAATATATGTATACGTATGCAGTATGCTGTTTATTCACTGTATGAGTTTATAACGATCCCTCTCTCCACTCTAAGTGACAGTTTTACAATAACTCTCCATTGTTACTGTTGTCAGGTAGTCTTCATCTTCTATGGAATTGTTTGTTTTGTATTACTGCCTCTCTCTCCTCGAGATGACAAAAGAGACTTAGCTCTCAACGAAGACGGAAACAGTAAATGAAATCGACAGGCCGTCGATAATGTCTCGCTTTCATGAGAGAATTAGCTTTGGAAATGAAGTTACAATTACAAGGCATTGTGGGAGAAATATTTATTAATTGAATTTGGACGGTCGGGAACTCGGTTAAAATCGTTGACATGAGAATTCTCCGTAGACTGAGGACAATATAGGACCATGAATGATCATTGACCATTATGTCAAGGACAAATGTCATTTGAGCTAATACCTGGTAACTCATACTTTAAACATTCCAAACGCATGCCCTTCTCTATACCACCAAAACCATCGGCACATGCACCCCCCCCCCCCCCCACGTCGGCTGTCACCCTATACGACCGTTCCGAACTTCCAATCTGCAGTTCCGTATTCAGATTTGCATGAATTTAAGTGCCGCAATATTTTCTTCTGTCCCTCCTGGGAGAGGTATAAGGAGCGGGGTTCCCCCCCCCCCTCACTATTGAAAAGTTTTGTTTGTGGTAAAGCGGCTAACAATTATTCTGCTATTATTTTGCCATCATTCTAATTACATCACATGTTTCTCATGATTTATAAATAGTCGTGATTAACTTTGAAAAGAAATATCACAGACGTTTAACATTATTTTTTATTGGGAAAGGGAGGGGAGGGTGCAGGGGGAGCAGAAGTTTCACCTAGCCCACTCCGTCATGGCTACGGACCTGCCACTCTGTGAATGACAAAGGGGGGGGGGAGGTGGGGCAGGAGTAGAAGGATGTGTTCTATTCATTATTTTTCTTTGTAAGATATTAGCCTTGTAAAGGGAAAGCACGTGATTATTATAATGATAATGATTTTTGTTAGGAGAGGGGACCTATTATTGTTCTTTTTTTGGGGTGGAGGGGGTTGGATGAATTGAGAGGGGTATGGATAACATACATGTACATATTCGTTTACATTTTATTCTGTTACGATTGAAGCGCCTATTCGGCGGTTTCATGATATATGTTGTTACAGAACTACTGCAGCTTCAAGGTTAAACTGTACATTATGAAAATAGCGCCACACAGAGAATTAGCTCGTTGTTGTAACATGATGAATGACAAAAGGCTTTTGGAAGCAATTGACTGAAAATCAATCCGTCTTTCTTGGGTTTTTTAGATTAATTTGAATGGGAATAGGGGAGCAATATCTAATGACTTGGCAGAGCGCTTCTTCAAATGTTCAAGATTACTCATAAAGATTTCCCATTCATGGTGTGAACATCCTATAGTACTGCTACCTCATTAACATAGATCTAGACACCTGTTGGTTGGCGACGCTAACATTCACCTAGATCATCCTGGGGACCTCCCCCCCCCCCCCACCACCCAAGTGGTGGATGTTGTAGTCTGGAGAAGGGGGTCTATGGAGAAGAGGTAACCCCCTCCTATTTAGAAATTAATATATATGTAAGCGTGCTTATTTACAAAAAAAACGGTGTTATATTTTGCAAATTTTGAGTTAATTATGTTGAACTTTTTTTTCCATACCACCCTCGGCCCTCCCCACAACATCAGAGGCGACCATGAAAAAGACTTTGGGAACACTAAAAAGGGTCGCGAGCCCCAATTTATAAATTCAAAGGACCTTGAGAATCGGTTGTTTATTGGTCAAATGCCTTATTGCAGCTTTAGGTACACGGTTAACTTTAATTTATATACCACGTGGATGGATACTGAAATAACACATTAAACAATCGCCTGCCCACCTTTTTTGTTGGATTTGCTTTTACGAAATATGTCCGTCCGTCCCGTACGAGTATCCGTACTTTGAAAACGTTTCAAACGAACCCGGCCAGAAGTTATTGCATTGTGTATTTACTCTTATAACTCATCAATCATCCGAAAGTATAACCTCTTTTTTATCTGTCACTAATTGATATCAATATTTTAATTAGATTGTTTGATATCAGAAATTCAATTAAATTCTATATCTCCCCTTTTCTATAGCAAACGATTGCAATTTCGAATATAACATGTTATGAAATGCTAGTGAGATTTACACAGTTATGCGGGTCAAACGCACTATATAGACCTACTTACAAAGTGTTTCAGAGTCGCGTCATCTATAAACCTTTGTAACGGCGACACGCTAATAAAATGTATACACCTGGCGCACCTGTTCACATTTTCTCATGAAATATGCAGGTTTTTAACTCAAGTGATAATCAACTGAACTGAAAACCCTGAAACTGTTCTACAGTAGGGGCCGATAGACACGAAACTGATCGTGTGTGACCAATCGGGATGTATAGAGGGGGCGGGGGTGGGGGGGGGGGGCAACACATTGTATAACATTGGAAATAAATTTCAGGAAGTTCTACGTGTGCATTGCCTATATGTTCTCCGCGTACCCGATACCAATATGTCTAAACTATGTATATAGTTTTAAACAGCGATTTGAGTTAATTTTAACAATATTCCGAATGTTTTGCGATGATTCATTATACAATTTCCAGTGTAGGTCACAAGATTCATTAGTCAAGTTTCATTACAAAATAGAGTGATAAAATTAACGTACTTTCCAATAAGCATTTTAAACATGTTTTGTGATTAATATTAATTAATTTGAAAATGAAAAGAGTCTTGGCTACGACTAGTTGAGATTCTGGTCGAAATCGTTAATTAACCGCAGACTTGCCTTCATTTTGCAGGAAAAGGAAAGGTTGTTTAATATATAAATAAAAAGATAATTAATTATTAAACTGGAATCTTTATACAGTTGGATAATGATCGTTATAGTTTTGATTGCAATGTCATACACTAACCGTTTAAAAGCTACATTAAAATGTGTACGAGAAATGACGTACAACGGGCGAAGACTATATACTTGCCGCCTGCAGGTTTATGTTAGTGCCTCAACTAGTTCACAGCTTCCTTTACACAACCTCCCCGTGGTCCTAATAAAAATATCATTTCAAGAATATTTAATTCAATTACCAGTCGATCCCATGACGTGAGGTTTAGATGATCAAATACTTTTTGGAATATTATTTCATCTAATAACGGCACCTCCCGAGGCACGGTTTTAACCTCTTTTTTCTTCACATCAGATGCTAGGTCATAACATGTCAGTTGTCCCTAAATTGGTAACGGTTGCAGGTGGTACTTTAATGTTGTCTTGAGTTTGTAACAAAGGAAGTTAAGAGGACTGCTGATAAAGACCGGAAAAATCATCGGTGTGTAGAATATTTGGGATAAGAATTTCCTTGAAGAAGACGAACGGAATGATTGATTTTATAGGAAAGGTAACGGGCCCTGTGCCCCAAATGATGAATTTATTAACTCGTGTTGTTGAAGGTTTTTGAAAAGGACAGTCCATCATGCAGATAGAAAGCAATGTTGACTGATGAAAGAGTAACATATTCTAAGCATTTTGATAAATTATGCGTTCATTTCTTTTAAGTAGCGTTTTGAAAGATGAAATGAGATGCAATGAGATGAAATGAGTTTAAATGAGATGAGATGCAATGAGATGCAATGAGATGAAATGAGAATGAAATGAGATGCAATGAGATGAAATGAACTGTATACTCACGTTAATGAGTTCCGCCTTTCTGGTTTATCAGGGACACCGATGAACTGGAGTGTTTTTGATCTGGTCAACTTTTTGTTGTCATTCCTCTTCAAAGCTGGTAGTGGAGGGATATTTACGGAATGTTTTTTTCTACGAGACCTTGTTGAGGGCGCTATCGAGCTGACGTCATCCGCATCACTTTCAGTGGATCCCATGCTGAGTATCAAGAGAATGATACATTGAACGTAGCGTGGAGGTAACAATTACTCTATTCTAAGTCTATATCAAGTTGCCTCTCCCTAGTACCATTTTAGTAGCCTATATGTACCGGGTATATAGGCCTAGTCTACTATATGTATATAGCTTCTGCAGCCTACACCCACCCATATGTTGAATGACTAAATAGAAATGATAAACAAAGCACCGTTTACTGTTGAAACGTATGCCTCTAGTCCGTCTATTCGGTGAACATCTAATGACGTTTAATTTAAATCGTGTACATTTCATTTAATAATAAAGTAATGCGTCTGTTCAATGTTTACCTTGTAATAAGGCTTACACCTCAACTGTATGCCTTACTTTGTAATTTTGTAGCCTGGCAAGGATGAAGGAATCTGTTTAATTTTCGAAGACCGAGATTCAAGTCAGTTCTCTCCATATAGCATATGACTTCTCTTTTTATAAATATATACTCCCACGTGTAAATATACGCATGCGCGCATATAGACCTTTCAACACTCAGGACGAAAACTATTTTGTGTAATGTTTGAATGAAATAGATTTGCGGTGTTTCGTTACTTTACACCCACCGGTGCCATGACGGTGTTATGATTCTATAGATCCATGAAGCATGTGTACTAAAGACTATATACATTCACTATATCTGTTGATGACTCTCAGATGTATGGTTGGTAATAACTCACTATATTTAGGCTATAAATATAATTTGAAAAGCACAGTCTTGTAACATTGAAGGAAAGAAACATTTCGACATGTCTTGGATATATTTTGCTGATTGATCAGTTGAATACTATACATACATCGTATTCGCCCGTTCCTCTTTTAACGCGAGGCTGCGTTTGAGGATTACAATTTGTTACTGGTCTTGCCAAACTTGCGTTTCCCTGTCAATTCGACAAGTGCTTTTTTTTGTAACGAATCCGTAAATAGTTACGTTTCCATGGAAACAAATAAGTTAGTATGCTGCGTGTTTCACCTACAGGCCTTTATCTGTGATCTTGTTCGCTTTTACATTTTGTAACATGTCAACAACTCTAAGTGGCACGCATTAAAAACACATTGTATTAATAATGATAATAATAATAATAATACTATATAATGACCTGATAATGACTTAAGGATCATGTAGTTCAGATTAGAGAACGGCTTTACACGAGAGAGGTATAAGATTGCTTTATCCGTTTGAAATTGTTTCGAGGAATTTTACTGACCGATTTGCTTGCAAATGTTCCACTTTTGGAACCAGGATATGTATATATAAACAAACAAGGCCTCTCTTTCTACCCACTGCAACCCTTCACTTGCATCATTCACCTTTTACTACCCAGCTGTTGTCTTTAAAGTCAATCATCAGTATTTTCCATAAATTTGCCAAGTATAAATATTTAAAAAACAACAAACAGATGAAACGAAATTTTACCTGTATGGCGAAGGAGAAGAAGGCTCGAGGTACGCTGATCTTCAACAATGTCAACTCACTGGATTATTATAAAGTGTGTCAGTTAAGGAAGTTCAGCATTTTAACAGCTTTGGCATCTTGATAGGTTTAGAAATATATTGAATAGCTTGCAAACATGCAAATTTCATTTAGCCGGAGATAGTTAAAAAAATTACAAATGAATGGAAACCAACCAACTTAACGTACAGCCCTAATGTGATCGGTATCAATTCCCACATTAACTATATAGCTTACTATGTTGCTATAGTCTATCTAATGATGAACCTTGTACATTTGTGAATAATTAATGAGCAGCTTATAGTCGCTAAAAGGTTCAGGTATACAACGAAGGTGTCTCGGCGGTCTATTGTTTAAGTAATAGTAGGTAAAGTATGCTACAAATCAATGAAGAATACTTGAGTATTTAACAGTCTATTGTTAACAACCGAGATGGACCATTGTGGATTTAATTCCTCTGTTATTCAGATTATGCAGAGCTTTAGTTACAGGCTTTGGTTCTTCTTGAATGTGCATTGTTGCGATCATACTGAATCAAAGCTATTAACACATAAGGCTAGATGTCACCATATAGGGTGAACTACACAGGGGCGGTCAAATAGGTACATGTGAGGAAACAGTTATGTTGTTCGTAAGTAAAGATGCCGGGAGTTGTTATGGGATAACAACTCCCTGAAAGATGTAACCTTCCTTTGTGCAGCTTCTCGGCCTTTTGGCTAAGATCATGTGTAATATATGTTCCCTTTCAAGGGGAATGGTGATACACACCTGACGATGATCACACAGTCACAGTCCCGATGCAAGGGGACTGGGGATGAGAGCGGATCAGTCGTTCGGTAGTTTGGTTTTCGTGCCCAGGTTCTTTCCTGGGTTACTGTTTCAGTTAAACGGGACTGCTGGGTTTAAGAGCCTGAATTAAATGTTTGTTTCCGTGTCCTGCAGGTTCTATATTGGCTGACTTTTCTTAGAAAGCCCCTTAAAACAGCTTTTTTAGGTTTACCTTTAATAATATTTAATATTTTATGCAATAGTAAAAAATCTCGTAAAAAGTAGATTAGCTTCATATAGAAATGTTGTGAATCGAACCAAATCTGCCCCAGATAGTCCTACCTTTCCTGTCCACTCCAGGGATAACTGTAACAGAAGGAAAGAGGTAATCAAAAGAAACTAGAAGCAAGGCGGACCTTGTGTTCCTCTAAGAAAAACAAGACAAAAGCAAGCACAACATCACCATTTTCTCTGTTAATTGGAAGAAATATGATAACGAATGATTTGCTTCCTTAGGGGCCTACGTGTATGAGATTAGTTTATTCTATGCTATTAGAAGAAAGAACAACAGACTGAACAACACTTGTCAAAA
>JAIPMN010017371.1:5207-17084 GCA_020650975.1 Apostichopus californicus
CGTTGACTAGTGCCATGTCATGTAAGGAACTCCATGCAGGCCCGACAGGGGTGGGGGGGTTGAGGTACGATTAGGATATCCGTGAAAATATATTAACAGGGGCCCAGGAGAGCAGGGGATGAGTAGTCTAAATTCTCATCTTCATGCAATACGTAATGAAAGTTGAACCGCGTAAAGCGCGAACCTTAATGACGTAATTGTCCTTGGGGCCTGACATGGTTCTCGGTACCTAAGACTCCATGAAATCGTTTTTAAGGAGTGGTTTCATTTACCTGTCAAACATCTTACAGAAGATAAAAAAAAAAAAATTTTTCTTGTGGGCTGTTACCCCCTGTACAACAATACTACATAATGGTGAAATTTCAGGACGAAGCACACAGTCACAATAAATGGAACTCTGTTGTGAGGAGACAGGTAAGTGATGACATGTTCAGACTCTACCAAACATTTTTACTGTCAGCCTCCAAACAGTTTCCAGTCACCGAGATATCTAATTCTCTAAATTTCAACATTTCTGAACATGTCCGTTGACTTTGGAGGGAGAAATGGTTCTTGAATAGTATCGGGAAAAAAATTTGTCAGAATCAAGTGGAAAAAATTGCATAAAAACAACTTTTTGAGTCTGGTCCGCAATTTTATTGAAACGTTTTCGAGTAGTTCTTAAAATAAGATTGCAACTAGTTACGACATCCATCTGGTGTTTGTCATGAAATTAATTTTATCAGACCTGTGAGTAATTTCATGAATTTGATTCGATCCTAAACGTTTTCATAGTTACAATGAAACACATGTGAAGACAAATTTCTAAATTTACACTTCAGCTTTTCACTACTTGAAATGACATTTGACTGAACAAAACTGATGAGGTATTCCATCATTATTATGGGATTTTACTACATTGAAATTATTCATAAACTTCAACTCAAAATAGCTGATGCTTACCGTTCTTGGAGTATGATATGACACCAGCGTCTAAATCCAGGAAGCAACCAATCGTATCACCCATGCCATACGGCTATGAAAGAAAAAAAGAAATGCAAATGTGTAAATGTAAATAAAAAAAAAAAAAGGAAGTTAGATTTATGTGAATTTTAATGAAAGTACCCAAAAATTTAAAAAAATCATAAAAATTTTTTTTTTAAAAGAAGTTAGACTTATGTGAATTTTAATGAAAGTACCCAACAAATTCAAATTCTTTTAAACAAAAAATTATAAAAAAGAAGAAGTTAGATCTATGTGAATTTTAATGAAAGTACCCAAAAATTTCAAATACTTTTTAACCAATGTAAACATTGATCTTGACTAGAAAGATTGCACGCTGTAAATCTAGTGCAACTGTTTTCAATGATAACTCAGGTTTAAACAGCTCTGCCCAGAATGATATTTTGCTTTATTGTTGATCATGGAATACTGAAGTACATGCACGATGTTACTTTGAGACAACAGTATGTGGAGGAGGGGGTGGGGTTGGGGTGGGGAGAGTGTGGGGCATGTTATTTTCTCCTCTACCTTGATATGATGAAATTGGTACATGTATTAATCCATTTCCTATGACTATTACTTTTGGATACTGCCCTCCCCCTGCCCGCCCCCTGGCCTCCCAACTGCCCCCCCCCCTTAGTCTCCTCTTTCTATTTGTTCTATCTCTGTTAAGTGCACCCACATACATTATTTTTTCAAAGATTTTTGTACAATCAAAATAGCATTGCTTTTGTCTTGCCGTGTACTTAAAGTCCAATGAGTAGTGATTTTTATACATCAGGCATACAAAATTGTCCAACGTAGATATATTCAAAGCTTCTTTTCTCATGAAGTTCCCCTTCGATTCAACTTGGTGAACCAACCTTTATTGGCAGACTTTTGGAAGATAACCAAAGAGATTTATTGAAATTCACTCCAGCAGATAATCACCCCCTTGTTATCAAAATTTTGTTTTGCCCAAGTTTATTTGGGGTGTATGAGGTATGTAAATTAATGATATATGGTAAAATATCTATGTATAATGTATTTAAATCAAATTAACTATTCATTATATAGTATACAAATAATGAATGGTTATGAGTGCAATAGTGCAAATATTTCATGAGTTGAAAGATGGAATGTTCCATTCAACAAGGCTCAGGCGAGTTGAATGGCAGTTACATCTTTCAACGAATGAAATATTTGCACTATTGCACGAATGGAAACCATTCATTATATATTTGTTTTATACAACATATTATATTAAGATGGGTAAAATGCACTCATGCAACAGATTGTTTTGAACAGACAGGTTTCTCTGCTCTCTTACCATTTAAAAAAGTGCTACCAAAAAAGTATAACACATGGTTCTATTTCATAGAGTGGAATAGAGCGGATTTTGCATGCAATCAACGAGCAATTGACCAATCAAATGACCAGAATACAATTAGGTGTTGTATAATAAATAATGAAAAACCTTTCATTACATACCAAACAATGCAAACCGACTAACCGCATTACATAACAAATAACTGAAAAGAAACTTTATTATATGATAAATAATGAAAAATAATTGTCATTATTTACTATTCAATACAAACTGACTAACTCATTATATTGTAAATAATTGAGAAACAAAATTCATTATATAATAAATATTGAAACACAACTAACATTTTATCATAAATCATGAATAGTAAATTTCATTTTATACTAAATCATTAAAATCAGATTCATTAAATATACAATAAATGAAGGGTAACTTGTATTATTTATTATATAATGCAAACTGACTAACTCATTCATAATATAGTAAATAATTGAAAAACAAATTCATTGTATACATAAAATAACGAAAAGTAACTTTCATTATTTACTATACAATGCAAACAGACTAACTCATTATGTAATAAATCATTAAACCAACTAACTCATTATATATTATGAATAAATCCAACTAAGTTGAACTAACTAATATATATGATAAGTAAATCCAACTGACTAACTTATGATATAATAAATAAATCCAACTAACTCATTACATCATAAATAAATCCAACTGACTAACTCATTATATAATACATCCATGTAATTAACTCCTTACATAATAAATAAAACCAACTAACTCATTATATAGTAAATAAATCCAACAGACTAACTTATTACACAATAAATAAATCCAACTAACTCCTTATATAATAAATAATAAATCCAACTGACTAAAACATTATATAATAAATAAATCCAACTGACTAACTCATTCAATAAAAAATAAATCCAACTGACTAACTCATTTAATAGTATAAAATTAAATATATAATAGAAAACTAAATGATGAACACGAAATAATTATATGTTAAATAATTAACCCGGCCCGTACAATATCACCAGTACAAATACAACTTACATTACATGTTACGAGCTCCATGCCTTACTGTATGAACATAATTTGACAGAGAAAAAGAAAATCGTTTCACTGAAAACAACTACGGATTGAAGAGTAACATAAGTCTCAGGCTAAGTATAACTGTGTTACAGTTTGGCCATATGCCTTTTCTCACCTAGGTGGGACCAGCTAACATTAATTAACAAGGGCCAATTGTAATGTTAGGCTAACAGGGCCTAAGTTAGGCTGGTCTGAAGAATTTGCAATTTGATTAAAATCATATTCTGTCGGTCCATCACAATTATCACGACGCACTAATAAGTAATATAAAACCTAGCAACGTATCTGAAGTGAATTAAAGGTGGCACGGTCACTCCGTTGTTGTTTCAATACAGCAGTGACACATATCCAACCGACGGAATTTAGCAGTATAAGTTAGGACCCAAGACTAGCCTATAAACGTCTAAGCTATTTCGATGATTGGTTAGCCACACCATTAGAACCATCCATCAACGTGATAATTTCCTTATCGATTCCATGTGCTCCTTTGCCGTTTGTTAAAATAATGGTTGAAATTGTATTAATTATGTAACCAATAATGAGTTTGTGTGGTTCATTATTTATTACATAGTGAATTTGTCAATTCCTTAACATAATCATGAGTGGTTTATAGGTTTTATTGAGTAAAATAATGAAAAGTTAAATTTCATTATTTTTTATATAATAGTCTCAAACTCAAAGTACCACTTGACAAGCAACTGTCAACTATTTCTGTGACACCAAAACAAGTTGTACTACTGGAGATGATTAGTTTGAACATTTTCCAAGGGTTAAGTGAAGCCAAAAGGCGCTCATTTGAAACTCTATCAAAAGTGATGATCTTTGATGAACACCTACTTGCTACCAAGCCTTCACTCATAGAGAAGTGTTCAGAGGGTTAATACGAAGCAGGGGTGTAATTGTGGCACCCATTCCTGCTCCTGGGACCACCAGTTAGCCTCCCAATCAGACATATGAGAGTGAATCTCAGCATCTGACCACTTTCTCAAATACTGAGGAACTTGACCAAAGGCATCATCCATGCATCATCACTACAGTGCGGAAGAGAACTACAACTAGTTCCCCAATTTACAAAACAGAAATACAAAAAAATCTATGGATGACTCCATTCTGCAACTAAGCAGCAATTTTGAGTAGGTCAAAGAGAATCCTGGTCCCTGGTGAGGATCTGAACCCAAGAACCTCACGATTGTGATACAGACACTTCTAACTAACACCCTGCCTACACCACGCCTACACCACGCCTACACCAATAAAGTGCTTTTTCAAAGAAATTTGGAAAAAAATTATTAGTTATGGATCCGAAAATTTCATAAAACACAAAACTCAGTAGATGCAGTGTTATGAAACCATCAGACTGCTTTTGACATCAAGGAAAATTCACTCTTACTGAAATTTTCAATTCATACTTAAATTTATTAATACAGATATTTTGTCTTTGTTTCTTATCTAAGCCTTTCCGGTTTCCTGAAACGGAAAACTATGGATTCACTCTTACCGACCTCGCAAAATTGTGATGGGGACCGCCGATTGCAAAGTAGGCAATGACTATAACGCGGATTGCAAAGTCGGTAACTACTGTTACAGTTAGATACGTCCAACATGGCAACATACAGAAACACTGTACTCAAAGCCGAAGACTTCATTGTTTGGCTAGTTGACGGCTGACCGTCATTTCTCAGAAAGGTTGCTATTACTAAAACCGTAGGGATTGAATTATTTGTCAACTTCTTAATAATAAAGCATCAAAATCCTCTCTCTCCAAATGCACCTCAGCTGCTGGGGAGGGGTGGGGGTGGGGGTGGAGAGAGGGACAATGAAGGAAGAATCCTACATAAAATGTTTTCAGGTGAGCTTGTTGTCATCACAGATTTTTAATTTCCAAACCAAAAGATATTAACTTTTAATTCCAGCTATCACTCCCCCCCCCCCCCTGCCACCCCATCTCAAACATGTTTACACTGGCTACATTGTGTGTGTGTTGGAAGTTTGTTTCTTGCAGGCATAAGGAGCTAGTTTTGTCTGATTGATACCTGTATCACATGACCTCAATTTCCCTTTGAAATAGATCTCTTGGCCAATGGTTGCCAGCCAGACAGACAGAACTTGAGTAAACTTATACAAAGCTTTTGGCGTGAGCTGTATGGTTGCTAAGAAATACTACACCATTGTTATTTTGTACATTATCGGAAATTTATATCTGTCGATCAGCTATAGCCTAATTAAATACTACACTAACATCAGACTAGCAGCAGCATGTATACTTACAGCTGAGTTAACATTGGTGTATACATCATGTATACATGCACAAACCAGTATACATCTGTTAACTAGACAATTTTATTGTAAGAATGAATTTATATTCTTGTTCACAATTCTTCAAGTGGTATGCAAACATTACTTTTTGACTAGAAGCTATTAAAATATTGCCATTAACAATTGCTCTCAAAATGGTATTTTATTCTTTCAATAAATCATAGAAATAAGTTCATAAAAGTAAGTTTTGAATAACATTGCATGGTATATTCAATAGATCTAAGGGAACTGATTGGCAAAATAATTGCAAAAACTGCTAAAAAAATTAACAAAATGATTATCTTTGATGGCACTGCCCTCTTACCCCTCAGAGATCCCCATACCCTTGACCACTCTTCGCTCACCAACTCACCCCTTCCGACCAAACAGACACCTTTCAACCTATAACCATAGATGAAAGATTCTTACTAAAACCAGGAAAACTTATAATTGTCACCAGGAAGATATTTGTAAAAACCTTATGGTAAGATGTGATGTACACTGCATTTGTGGTCTACACAAGAGTTTCAGACTTTGGAGGAAAAAAAAACTAAAACTGTAATGGTTTTTAATTTGTGGTTTGTAACATTAATTTTGACTGTTTACAATTGATTTCTCAGAAATGTTGAATCAAAAATCGAAAATATACATACCCTGAACTATTTTCTAAATGTCCTTTTTAAATCGAAACAAATGAAAGAGGTAAATCCCAAACCAAGGAGTGAGTGGATACATATATATAAATTTATATATATCATTTTCAAACAATTTTTAAAATCATCATTTAAGTCAACATGTCATAAACTATTGCTATAATAAATAATCTGTTTTATTATTATACTTTCAATATATCAAATTGCTCATACCTGCATATCTAGCCAAAGCATTCTATTTAAAGCTTCATAACATCTTGTCATACTTTCACAGTAATGTAATTACCATTTCCCAATCAACTTTTTAATTGTTCATTCATATAGTAATGACTCCTCCGGCTCTGTTGTACTACTTTCAGTTAAGAGGTGTGGAAATTGAATCTCCTTCGTATTAAACATAACATGTGATGACTAAACATTGCTTGCCTTCAATTACACAACATAAAAACCTGTGGAAACTATTCATCTTTTTTTTTTTTCCTTCCTTTTTCTAAATTTGCTTCATCTTTCATTCTAACATGCCTCGAAAAAAGGCATTGTCCTCTCCAGAACCACCAAACCCACCGAACAAAATTCCCTTGTTTTTTTGTTGTTTGTCTTTCCATTTTTACCCTGTCTATTTTTTCAACCAATCCACACTCACTTCCACAATTCCGTAGACCCTGTGTATGGATAGGAGTCCACAGACAATTGATTAATAGGACTTGTCAATTTCATCACATCAGTCAGCACCCTGCTGCAAGAATGGATCAGTCCCTGTATAACCTTCACTCTAGTAATTGAATTTGTACAGTAAAATTGGTTGCAGGCTCAGCCAATCAGAGAAGCTGTACAGTAATTAGATGTAGTGCAGTGTAGGACCTATAATTCACTGTAGTATGTGTACATATGTGTGTGTGTGGCTGGGCATGGAGTTTAACAGGATTTCACAGTTGTAATTTAACACGAGAGTTGACAATATATTAAGTGTAGTTCACTGCAGCTTCAGTGTGTTTGGCTGAGAGCAATTCAGACATGTTTCCAGGGAATACTTGATCACCTGCTGGATAAATTTTTTTTTTTGTACTGAAGGACTAGAAGCGAAGTTTTGATAATTCCAACCAAGAAATTTTGACCAAACTGGACCGAAATATGGATGGTAATGTATTTTACTCTTTCTTGGCAATGTCCACTATCATCAATTTCATCAATTAAGAAGGGTTTCTTTTCCCCTCCTTTTGCAAACAAAACAAAACAAACAAAAAATTGCAAGGATTTTTAGTAATTGCAAGTGGGTGGGGTGTGTAGCATGGTATGGCTATTAGTCCAACAATGTATTTGTACCCGGTCACACACAAGACTGTGGGTCCTCTGGTAAACATTTTAATTGTTTGCGAAGGTGATAGGTACCGCTTTAAGGGCACCGATAGAAAGACTTTCATCTCGTATCGTACGGTGTCACGATCGTTCCGAACCACGAGCTGGAATTCAAGGTCTACCTCCCTGTTTTAAACTAACATATAAACAGTAGTATACATACAGTAGGAATGAATAGCCAGAGCTGAAAGATTCCAAAGAGTAAACACTGGGGTTGACAAAAATACATCTGCACTTTTTTTTATTGTTGACAAAAGTCGGTGAACTCATTCGTACGAGCATTGTATGATATCTGCGCTCGGTGTTTACGTAAGTTTTATCGAACCGATGCCAAGTAATGTTTCAACCTGATGAAAATATGCACCGATGCTATTTCTTCCCTGAAAATTTGAATCAATTGTTTGATTTATTGAACTTCTGCGAAACCAATGTGAGCAAACAACATGTGTAAATAATGTATTGCGTAAATGTAAACATACATTTTTTTTTGTAATAACTGCCGTTTTTCCAAAAAAAAAAAGGGGGAAAAATGAGATTCCAAAACTTGATATGTACTTTAAATTTGGCCATTTATTAGTTCATTAATTGTACCTGTTTTTGTTTTATCATGGATTTCGAAAAACAAAGTGATTCTAGAAATTTGGATGGCAATAAAGTCGGTGGCAAAATTAAGTAAACAATAAATATATACTTGCTTCTTACATTTTTATGTTGTTCACTGCTGCAGTGAAATTTTGCCAGAATTTGTGGCTGTTTCTCATGATTTGGGCAGATAGAGCATTTATTGATTCAAGATGAAAGTAAAGAACAAAAATCAAAATCACAATTTAAACATTGCTTTGAACAAAATCTTGCCAACAGAAACAAAGAACTCTTCAAAAACAAGATTAGAGTAATCCCCTTCCTCCCCCCCCCCCAAAAAAAAAAAACTTGACTAGTGAAGTGAGCTCTCAAATGTGCTGTACTATTGAATATATTTTTTTGAACTTTTCAAATGAATACTTTCAATGCAGAAGTATAAATAAAAAGCCTTAATAAGTCATATCCAAATGTCGGAAATTTTTTTTAAATTGATCGATTTATGTTTGAAAAATAGTTTAATAATGTGTCATTTTCAATGCTCTGATCAAATCAAAATCAAATTCTCCTGCAGAGGGGAGGCTTTTGCTCCAACTTTTGGCAAATTTGCAATTATATAAATGTTAAAATTGAGACTATCTTTCTTCTACAAAAATAAGTTGTAAATTATTGTCTATGAAATCAAACAGTTGGAGCTTGTAATAAAATAGCAGCAGGTCAAATTTGAGTCGGCTTGCAATAATTGTGAACTCTCATTTTAGGTGCAGTTTTCTTGAGAATGCAGTTTCCAAACTTTTCAAATCCATTTTAATCCTAGGGTTCAATTTTTTCTTCATACATTAATAATTAATTTCCTGGCATGTAATAATTAAAATTTACTGTGATAATTTTTTAGCAGTTTCATTCATTTCATTATCAATGTCAATTTAAATTCAGAAAAAGGACAGCTCATGCAACAAAAGAATCCTTTCAAAAATAGAATGGCCTGCTCTCTTCTTTACTTCAAAAAGTTACGGAAGCTTGATCAGTTTGAATGCAGTCTCAGAAACTTTGAAAGCAGATTTACAGTAAGAATTAACAGTAAATTGAATACACTAAAATGTAATAAAACAGGCCTGTGCAATCTTGTTTTCCTTCTTTTTTTTTTCCTCTCTCTTTTTGTCAAATGTTTTTTTTTTGTACAAGTTTAACATTTTTGAGTAATAAAAAAGAGAGTTGGATATGATTTATTCCAGGTTTTCTTAAGGAAACTTTTCTTCTACCTTATTCATGATCATTGGACCTATAGAGCTCATGCCCTAATTTACAGTTGCACCAACCTTGTTATTTATATTTATTATTTATAGATTATTTTCCTGACCCATTCTCGCCAAAAATTTCCCAAACTTTTTTCTCTCTTTTTTCCCACTTCTATTTCTGCTTTAGAATGTATACAAAGTGATTCCTTGGAAATCTAACTTAGAAACTAAAATAGTTCAAAATTCTACTTGGTCAACATGTTTATTGAATAAGTTTCAAAATATCAAGTTACTTCACCAATTCCTCCCTCCCCTTCCCTACCTTCCCCTTCCTCTTAACCTTCTGTCCCTGCCCATTCCCCCTCTCTCTTAACCTTTCCCCTCCTAAATGCAATGTTAAATATAGGACTTTAGGCAAGTACACCATCCTGGTATGGATGTTGTTTCCTGATAAGAGTTGGCATTTACCCCCATTCATAGCCCCATTCATTGCCCCATGCATACCCCCATGTAGATGTTCTAGGCACTGCAGGGTTCCTAAGCTCATCTACTCCTTCACCCTCGTGTTGTGAAAGCCAAATCCTTCATCTGCCTTCAAAGTAAATTTTCTTCTTTTATGATTTAACAACTCCAGTTTTCTCTTTTATCTAGCATTTTGAGCAAAACTTTTTCAAAAAGCACCTCAAGCTTTTAATCCCTTCATCACATAGAAACATATTTCCAATGGTTTGCAAACTTCTTAAAAATGGATGAATTAATAGTGCAGTCAGTAATGGATCCACAAAGGTTAAGTTATTAATATAATTTAATTAATAATAACTCAGAATGCACATTGCATATCAAACATTTTTAATTTTGTTTCCAGGGGGAGGTTACCCCCAGATCCCTCCACATGGGAGTAAACTTAAACAATCCCATGGCCACATTGCCTCCCTTTTCAAAAAATTACCATCCAGTAGACATTAAGAACATAAACACATGGTAAGTCAGTTAACACACTTCTGTCAGAAAATCGGCATGATTTCTGGAACTAACCTAATCCTTATAAATATTGTTTCTATTTTAGTTTTTTTAATTAATATAAATATTGTGCTGCTCTCAGATGACCTGTACCTTAACTGATACATGTGTGTTATAATTCAGAAAAATGCCAGTGAGAATTTGATATTTGCCGGTAGATTTTTTCAGCAGCACTGGCATCTTTTTGACAGTGGAAAAAGGTGTGAAATTCTACTGTAGGCCCAGGTGGGACAAAGTAACCATTAATGGACATGACAAATTGGGGCCAGCCATGGAGAAATCCAAAAACTTACCGTTTAACATAAAAAAAAGCTCCAATTGCCTACCAAAAAGGTGCAAATCCAAATTAAAATCAAGAGTCTGTAATATATGCATCCAGACACCTTGATATGGTAGAATGAGAAGGAGGGGCTTAGACTGGAAGGGACTGGGTCATAGAGGGCGCAGTGCCAAAAAAAAGGTTACCAGTTCACTCAGTTCACTCAGTTATATGTTAGACAACTGGGTGGTGCTGGCATTTCTTGCCCAGACAAAAATCTATACTTTTTGTGCAAGAAATATCTCCCAACTTCCAAAAAAATACCATAAATTCCGATATGGCAACTTCCCTAGCCTCAAAGATACTGAGAAAGCTGACAATACACTATGAACAATTTGATCGATCAAAATTATCACTTTTTTTCTTCATAATGTGTCACAATTTCGGAATTTCTATGTCGATATTTTGTGAGAAAGGCAAAATTACGACCAAAAATAAATAACGCCTCCCAGAGTTAAAAATGTCAAAATTTTGAGTTAGAACATCAAAATGTACTTCATAAATGCCACAATTTTGTGGTAAAAATGTTGTAATTCCGAGATAAAACGTCTAAAGATCAAGGGGTTGCGCTTGCCTCATTCTCCGTTTGAGTCTACCTGTGTGACTGTTACTTCGTACTGTCAACTTTTCTTCATGACAAGTAAAACAAAGCAGTACAGATATTAAAGTGCACCAAATGTTTTACAAACTGTCCACCAGTTCTTGCAGCCATATCAATATTCTTTCAACAATTGTTCAGAGGTTAGGCAAGTATTTCAGCTCCAAATTCTGGGATAACGATGTAATGTAGAGCTGGTTTGTGTTTGCACTTGTGTATGTTTCTGTTCTGATATAAAATTGCAGCAGAGGTTGCAAAGCCTGAAGAGAGAGTCGGACATTTCAAATACAAAGAATAACAAACATATCTATAGGTCAACTGTACAAAATCATCAGCACGTCACAGGTGTAGAAACAAGGAAAGTTGAGGGTCAAGGGGTATATTCTCCCTCACCCCCCCCCCCCCCCCCCCCC
>JAIPMN010017373.1:0-20179 GCA_020650975.1 Apostichopus californicus
AACATTCTTTTTCGAAATTCCTCCCTATTATTGACAAACTTATTTGGAGATATGATGATAAATATTTCCAGACTATATTTATTTCTACAATTTTGATACCAAAGCAACAGGGACCATACTTTTCCAACTACAATTTTTAAACTAAAGGTAAAAGGCAATTTGATTCTTTTGCTCTGTAAATTCTAACCCTGAAAAAAAAAATGGAATAAAACTTACCTCTGTGAATGTGTCTCGACCAATTCTAAACTCCAGTCGCGCTTCTTGGATAATATCAAAATAATCTCCAGATATGGTGAGATCCAAGCCACCACTATGTAAGATAAATGTGAAAGGCTGATGAAATATGGGAATGCATAATGTCTATAAAATATTGACATCTTCAAGCATGTTGAAAAAATGATGTATTAATTAGACGAGACAATGAAATGATTAAACACTGTTGGAAAAGTTTCAAGGAAAACGAATGATTAGAAATATCGTTTCCAACAGCCTTCGGGAAAATTTGTTTCAACATGATGCAAAATGATGAAATTTCAATATATAATTTTCCGATATCTTTCATGAGGAATTTATCCCTTTGTTCTCAAATTGTTATTAAAGACATCAACTGACCGACTCAAAACTACTCTGAAAGCCAGTGACATGGTGATAGCAATATCATCATACAGAAGAAAAAGTTCAAAATATTTTTGTTAAGAAACAGAAAAAAAATTGAAAATGCCCGTTGTAACAGAAAAATTTCTGATGCATATACAAACTATCATGAATGAAAAGTTAAAAAGAAGGAAAGAAAAGGTAATCATGCCAACAGAATGAAGACTCTGTTTTTTTTCTTACCTGGCAATAGAGCTTAGTTTCTCAAAGCTATCTACTACAGGATCATTCAGATACGTAAAGCCATCCCCGCCTTCTTCACAACCAAGGTCAAACTTCACCGAAATGTGACCTGTGGTAGTAACATTACTCTTGGATGTCTTGCAAGTGATTTCATCTGCATTGCTCCTGTAATAAATCAGTATGAGGAGGGTCAAAGTAGGCCGACAGATTATTCTTACACTTTCCTTGCAGTAATGTGATGTCCGTACATACAGTGATTAACATACAGTTTGACAGTGTAACATCACTAATGTGCTGTCCTAGTGAGTAAACAAACAGTTTGACAGTAATAATGTGCTGTCTACATACAGTGAGCACGAATGTGCTGTCCCTAAATTCATTGAGTAACATACCGTTTAAGTGTGACAGTACTAATGTGCTGTCCCTACTGTCCCTACAGACAGTGAGTAACATACCATTTAAATTGTGACGACACTAATGTGCCGTGGCTAAATTCAGTAGGTAACATACAGTTTGAAGTGACAGCACTTAAATGCCATCCTTACATAAAGTGAGTGACAAACATTTATCACACTTGGTAAATGTAATGTGAAAGAAATGTAAAAGAACCCCGGGAAACACATATAAAGTCCTTCAGCATTCTATGATCAAGTTACCCTATAAATTGGATGGGGGGCAGGGAGGAGGGGGGAGGGGAGAGGAAAGTTACACGAAGCAGAGGGGAAATGGAATGGGACCCTCAAAATCAGTTCTAGACAAATGACATACTCAATTATTTCACAAGAATATCCAGGCTCACAAGGGTTGGAGCTGATTGCCACTGTTGGGTTCAATCCAGCATCTAAATTAGTACCTCTCAGAACAAGCCTAGTACCTCCTGACATAGGCCCTCTCACAGGAAATGAATATAAGATAACGGGTGTCTGTAACAAAAAGTGATTTGCCAAAAGTGAATCATTTTAAAAATATAATAATTCATCACTGAACACGAAAATTTGAAGGTAATTACGCACCAAAACGTGCGAAAAAGTTATAAGAAAAATAGAAATGTGCTTGATTGATAACTAATTTTACAATTACTAATCTGCTTATATACAAAATATTCATTATTTAGCCTTTATCCTTCATACACAAAACTGTACATAATTCATTGCAGTGATTAACCAGTGTGGACATTATGGTTTAAGAATCATACTGAGTACACGATTATTAATCATAATTATTGATGAACTTTAAAGGGAAGGTGGTTAATCAGGGCAGTAAGGTAGGACAGTGATAAAATCCCACACATAAAGAGTGCCAAAAGGCTTGCTATGCTCGAGGTATAGGAGAAGTGATTTTAAACCAAGTTACATAGATGCAGAAGTTGTTAAGAAAATATATTGGCAGGTCCTCATAAGGGACGAAAACATATTTAAACCTTAAAACTGCACAAGGAATGCTTCCCTGGGAGAATGCTGGCACAAAGTCTAAACTCTACCACAGAGTATGATTCAACCCCTGGATGAAAGCCTGACATATGACAACCAGTCAAAACAAACTTGTTTGACTAATTCTGTCCCAAATTGTCCACACGTTCGCAGGAAGTAATTTAGTTTGGTTTACAGCCAAAGAGTCTGCCCGGCCATTGTTTATGAACAACTGAACTGAGCAACAAGGGGAACGGCTTGTAATCACAGATAACCCCGATGACCTGGTATATTAGAGGACTAATTTCCTCTTGTATTACACATCACTAAACAAACAAATATGAAATGTCAATCAAACTGACTGCTAAAAACATTGAAGAAAAAATAAATAAAAATACAAAGTACAGGACATATGAGTGTGATGGATGAGGGAAAAATATGAAAACAATTAATGTATACAAAGACAACTTAATGTATTGCACAGGAGTGTGGGCGTTGGGGGGGGGGGAGCGGGCAGGAGGGAAGGATGTGTGTATCACTGTCGAAATCTCTCTTGCAAAGAGCTATATTTCTTAAACTTAAAGTTTTAACATCTCAACATTTCTATTTCACTGTATACAAAAACCAGTTTCTTTGCTCTTGCTAAATTATACTTTGTCCCAGTAACTTTATATCTTCATAATTTGCTTTACAAAAAATGATGTTACCTTAAGGCACTTTGCATAAGAAAATTTTTTCCCCTTTTAATATTACCAAGACTATACAATTGTCAAAAGCTATTTAATGCCAGCCAAACTGAAGCAGTAAAAATACATTATGGCCCACTGTTTAGATAAAAAATTTTCAACACAATAGACGCCAGTTAAGGTAATTAGATGACAATTTTTTTCAGCTATCCTCTCTAAGACACCATCTTGCAAGCAACACCAGATACTTTAAACTGGAGAGGGGGTGGGGAGGGGGGGGGAGGGAGAGGGGAAGGAATTTGCAAAACCCATGGTCAAGGGCAGTTGTGGAAAGTCTGTCAGTTACGACAGAAAAGCACACAGAAGATTAAAATTAGCACAAGTAATAACGCTCAGCATTTTTTCCACTTACCACGAAAGAGAATTCCTGCTGTGATTGGGCTGAGAGTGACTGGCTGCTGTTGAACTGAACGGTCACTTTACCTGACCGGGGGGCCATGCTGCTGGCAGTGGTACAGCGTAACCTGTAACAGGCAAAATTTGAAAAAATATGAATTGTAATTATAATGTTTCAGGATTACACGGAAATACTACAATTATATCGGAAGGATAATTTTCGACTGGACGAAATTCTCATTCTGCAACTTCAGTGACTAAAACACTTTCAATTTTAAAATTTTTACCTTTTGATGGTATTTGTAAATTCAGCGAATGTCTTTCTTTTGTTACTTCTGGCTTGGTTAAAAGATAAAGCAACTTTGACTATGAAATTACAATCACATGAGCAGAGAAATTAGATTAGATTAAAGTCAATACCATCTTTCAAATTATGATCCATCTTTGTAAATTTAGTTTGCCTGTATTACATCATGCTTAATATAAACCTGCCGTTTGTATGTTCTGAAGAAACAGAGAGAGAAAGAGAGAGAGGTGAAGAGAGAGTGTGAAAAGGTTCTGCAGATGATCTTGTGCAGACTATTATTTTACACACACACAGTCCATAAATAATCAATTTCTTCGCATTTTAACGTTAAATTTAGCGTGAATGAAAACTTACTCTTGTGAAGACACAAACACCATTGCAGCAGTGCACTCAATTCCAGCGACTGCAATGGATTTGATATCAGTGGGGCCTAATCCAAGGTTGAATCCAAAGATGCTTAAATTAGTCCCACCAGCTACATGCCCTAAAGTCGGGGAAATCTACATAAAAAAAAGAAAGGAAAATCCCAACATCAAAAATCCAATTATCATATGTAATGAATATGAAATTAGTCATTGCTAGTGATGAATCCCATAATGCACTGCTACCCTTCCCTGACCACCGCTACTAAAAGAGACTGTTACATCAGTCCTCTGTGCGTGTGATTCTATATCCAGACAATAATTTGATAGCTTTTTAATGTCTTAATATAATCACTGGACTTTCAAAGAGTAGCTTCATATGAGAGGGAAGACTTCTTACGAATGTTAACAACGCATGTTGGGAGATGATTTTTGATTTGGAAGTGGTTATTCAGCAGATATGGTAGAAATAAAACCACCATTGAACCTCCTGGCTATCATTAATTTGGCAGGAAATCCTTATCCAGGGTTCTGACATGAATATACAAACTTTTCGATGAGAGTAAGACATATAAAACCGTTTCACTGAGCTAATCTCTTTCAAACTGGAATGACTCCTAATTCTTTCAATCAAAATATCGTCTGAATGACCACATTTCTTTCTATTGATTTACACAAACACTTGCCTTTAACGTTGAATGATCTTTTTTGTGTATTCAGCAGGTCATATGTAATGCAAAAATTGATCTGGTAAAGTAATGAAATATCACACACACACCATTGACTGCAGACTGAAAATCGATCAGGAAATACATTTCACGATATCGGGTGGATTTATGTCGCCTGAAAGATCCTCAATCTGATAGTCAATTTAGAGGTAAATCTATGTTACACAGGAAAGGAACAAAACACGGTGGTTTTGTTACTTTTGTGCTAGACGAGAATACAAGGGACTGCTATTCCCAATCGACTTCACAAGTGGAATAATCTCCTTTTTTTAAATTGTTCCCCTGTTTCTGCTGCTTCTCACAAGTTCTAATTGCTACTACAATTTTTTTTCCTTCTTCTTTTAAGGAATAGTGGGTTGGTTTCAAAGGAGTGCTTCACTGTTATTTATCAACTTTAACTCTAAGCCATTTTGGGGATTTGGCAAATCACTGCTGTATATGTTTCATTACCAGCAGACAAGCTGTTTTTCATTCATCAACAGAGGACAGTATTTGACTATGAACTTAACAGGACTTTCTTTAGTTTGTTAGGAATATTTGTAAACAAGGAGCCTATACCCTCCATGCCTATACCTATACCGCCCATGGAGCCTATACCGTCAATGCTAAAACCAGTCACTTCCTTGGCAACGACAAGTGCTGGACTTATGTCCTCAAGCACCTGATTTTTCCTTTTTCTTGTTGACTGGAACGTGTCACTTTCATTTGAATGAGTTTTTACCCTAGCTATTCTTATACATGAAGTGTCCTTGACAACCACGAATGAATGATCATCTCTTTCAATATTAGCACAATGGATGTAGCAATGCTCTACTGTTAAATATGACAAAGTAAAGAATGAAACGTTTAAGTTATTTTCCATTCAATTACATTTGCTAAAGCACCATGCGTGACAAGTTGTTTTCATACAGAATTATAGTTGAGAGATAGGCGAGGGTTTGACGGTGTCAATGTGTGAACATTGGCATTCTTCCAAGATATCAACCAGATACACCACGCACGAGATTACTTTCGTTCTCTCTTGTTTTGATAAATTTATTCCTCAATCTTACTTTTTGTACTCATACAAAAGGTAGAGAAATATATGAACGACCACTCCCTAAAATGCAGTAACGCTAAACGGATAAGTGCCGTGAACCTACGCTAACTATTGTGGGATTCCGACAGGCCATCCCTTTGGTGAGTAATTCGTTTGTCCGACAGGTGCCGGCGTCCACCGGTGATAAGCAGTCATTGAGTTGAGGACACCAACTGCAGTTGAATCTTTCGTTAATGCTGAGACACACCCCGCAAGTCGGTTTGGTCTCATCGTCTAGCATAGTAACAGCCTTTCTGTTACACTTGTAAATGGTTACTGAAATGAATGAAGAGTTTATACCTGTAACAATGACATGTCATCTAGTACATAACTAAATCAAAGTAAACCAGAGATCACAGAAACCCAGATTTTAAGATTTATTTGGTGGGATAGAAGTGTCCTGCATCAGGTTAGGACGCAGAAGGTTCAGATGAAGACCGGAGTACTGTGTCCAACATCACATTCGGTAATTGTGCTATTTCATTGTTAAGTTCAACATTCATCATACCCACCCATTATTTAAAGACAATGTTCAGACTAATTAATGAACGTTTGGTTTAAGATCAGGTAACAAAGGTTGGCCAAGGTCACGTTCTCACTCATTTTGATAAATCATTCGTATTATCTCAAAATTGATATCCCCATAAAATATATCTAGGTCACTATCTTGACCCTCAAGTTTAATGGCAAATATCAGAAGGAAAATGGCACATTTTCAACTGTTCTGATCTACACTCTGTGAATGATCAGTACCATATTAAAGAAGTATACCAGCCACAAAATTTTCAGGATCAAACGAAAACTTGAATTAATCGTTCTTAAATATCCTTTGGTGCAAAAGTCTACATGAATGTCTTAGCTTGGTAAATTTCAGACTTATGAGTATTAAAAAACCCTGTTAATTGTTAATTTTGGTAAAGTTGTCAGAAATTGAAATATCCACTACTTTAAACAACGGATCATGTACTACAATGTTTCATTGAAGCCTGGAACAAAGCAGTTACATCTTCTAAAGTTTGTTTTGCTTATTAAATGCCAAGTTGTCTGAAGAACAATCAAAGACAATAAATAACATTCACCTCCTTGACTGTTATTGGTGACATTTATTATTATTTTTTTTAATTTAAGGCTGCCAAAGTTTCCTTACTTAGTTGTCAGGGTGCTGTACACCACAACATCATTAAACAAACACAATTGACAGGATTGCATGTGAACATGTTAGCATAACAAGCTCAAAAGACAACATCTTCTGATCTTGTGAGCAGAACCTGATGTCACGACAAGCAAAACATCTTCTTTACATACAAAGGCATGATTAACACGAGTGAGAAAATACCTTCAAAAAAACAAAGGAAGCCCCTCCTCCTCTTAGCTCATCAAATTTCTACCGATGACATAAGGATGTATTTGGAAGATTGGCAAAACAAAACCAAGGAACAAGGAACAATAACTGTGCAGTAATATTGTTTTCCTGACCAATGTCACAATAGATGGGAAGATTGCCAACAAAAATATTGGCTTTAAAATAACGATATCAAAAATATGAAATCTCAAACATCGGAGGGCTGACAAATGTAGGAAACCAACCTCCTCCAGTCAGAAAAATATGTGTTAACTTTAAAATAACAGTAGTGGAAAAGTCACCATAAAAGATTTGATATCTATCAATGTCACCTAGATTAACACTAAACTCTGGTTTACTACTAAAGCTAACTTTGCCTCTTGTTATATAAACGAAAGGTATTTCAAGAGCTTTTACCTCACAGTTTTAGAATTATTTTCAAGTCATTACCAGGCATTATTCAGGGTGGTATCAAAGGATCATTCACGGTGGTATCAAAGGATCAGGGATCATTCAGTGTGGTATCATAGGATCAGGGATCATTCAGGGTGGTATAATAGGTTCAGGGCTCATTCAGGGTGTCATCATAGGATCAGGGCTTTTCAGGGTGGTATCAAAGGATCAGGGATCATTCAGTGTGGTATCATAGGATCAGGGATCATTCAGGGTGGTATAATAGGATCAGAGATCATTCAGGGTGGTATCATAGGATCAGAGATCATTCAGGGTGGTATCATAGGATCAGAGATCATTCAGGGTGGTATCAAAGGATCAGAGATCATTCAGGGTGGTATCAAAGGATCAGGGCTCATTCAGGGTGGTATCATAGGATCAGGGCTTTTCAGGGTGGTATCATAGAATCAGGGATCATTCAGTGTGGTATCATAGGATCAGGGCTCATTCAGGGTGGTATCATAGGATCAGGGATCATTCAGGGTGGTATCAAAGGATCAAGGATCATTCAGGGTGGTATCATAGGATCAGAGATCATTCAGGGTGGTATCATAGGATCAGAGATCATTCAGGGTGGTAGCAAGGAATCAGGGATCATTCAGGTTGGTATCATAGGATCAGGGATCATTCAGGGTGGTATCATAGGATCAGGGCTCATTCAGGGTGGTATCATAGGATCAGGGCTCATTCAGGGTGGTATCATAGGATCAGGGCTCATTCAGGGTGGTATCTAGGATCAGGGACCATTCAGGGTGGTATCATAGGATCAGGGCTCATTCAGGGTGGTATCATAGGATCAGGGATCATTCAGGGTGGTATCAAAGCATGAAATCATACTCAAGGATGGCAGTAGATAGGAGAATCTATCAATGTGGTGATAAGTGACTACTTTCTGGACAGCTTATGTTATACAGTTACATGTTATACAGTACGTTATACTGCCATCTTTACAGAAGTTGCAGACGATGACAGGGATGGGGCTATACCACCTGGACTGCACATAGAGCAAATATAACCTGAAATTGACTAAGACACAAACACACAAATGGTAACCAGAGAGGGGAAAGAGAGACTTGAAATTACCTGTAATGTCATTCTCCATGTCTAGAGGGAAAGTCCCCCAGAAGACCTTCAGGGAACCACTGACAGATTCATCTGGTGAAGAATAGTTGAACTGTAGAAGAAAAAACAAATGAAAAATGAAAGGAATTAATGGACGATGCCTTCTCTTCATTTGTATCATGTTAGGGTATATAATATTAGGATGATTCTGGTATCACAGGTAGGGGGAGAGGAGGGGTTGAGGAAGGGAGAGGGGAAGGTGGGTATGGGATGCAACGTGAAATGAAAACTCAAAAATAACTATTCAATGCCACTTAAGCATTCATGCCTAGATGAATATTTATGGTCATTTTTGTAACACAAATATAGCATGTTGATTGTTAGGCATCAATGCAAGATGTCTAAAGAACAGTGAAAAAAATAAATTATTCATATTCAAAGAAAAACCAATAATGCTTGTTTTCTTTTAAAGAATAATACAATTATACATGGTAAATGAGCATGGGAGATTCTGTATAAATGTGTCTATTTAAGACGGAATGACATTAGAAACAAAACTTGTTTGTCTCCTCAGCATTTGAAATACTGCTGTAAGGAAACAGCATAAGAGTCAAGACTTCCCGGTGTGTTTACACTTACCAAGTTAGCTTCACATTCGATAAGACCATCTTCTAACCTATTAGCAGGTACTGACAGTGAGTTAAGACCACGAAACTGAATCTGACAGCTAAAACTAAACGTCTGGTGAGAGACAGACAAAAAGGAGAATAAAATTATTGAAACCAAGAGTCATTAATGAATGGAAAAACAAAGTGGAACTCGTAAGGAATCCAAGCATTATACGGTGGAATATTTGCCTATGTTGTATTCATTCAATTGTACATATATGTCTGTGATTTGTAGCCTACAGTGAATTAGTAAATACCATAAATGTCAGATATAAATGTGAGTTACGGGTTTACTTAGCTGGTAATATGCCTGGATAAGACTTAAGTACAACTGTGATATATATTTTAAGTGATTTTGTTGCAGGCAGAATATTGCCTCAAACTCTTGCCGTTAAAAATATTACGATTACAAAAAAAAATTGGGGGGAAGATTTTGATCAGAACAAATTGTTCACAGAAACTGAGGTTAAATGTGACAATTTATAGTGTCTCTGTGAGAGACTTTCTGCTCAATATATATGACTCACTGAAACTAAAGTAAAAACGAAAAGGAAAATAAAAAATAAAGTGGTCTGTAAGTACAAGCCATTTAAGATGTACCTCGATGACTACTTACATCGGCAGGAAAATTAATTCCATTGATCTGTAACTCTCGAGTCTGTCCAGCAGGAATCAAAATTTCGTCTGTGCTATGAATCAGTGGACAGTCCTGTCAAAGAAACCATTGGAGACATGAGATGTGTTAATGGCGGCCTACGAGGTCTAACGACATCCCATTGCAGAGGGCTATTATCTCAACGAGGCAATTGACTCTAATACTAATGTTTCTTGACACAGTTCATAATCGCAAATGGCAAACCGAACAGACAATGGCGTCGATCATCTTTCTTACCATTTCCTACAACTTGTAAAATATTTTTAGCATTTTCAGATGCTTCGTTCCTAACTCAAGTATAATTCTATTTCCTTTCGTTTATTCTTTACACTAATAATCAGAATCACAACCATGTACATCATCGCTTCTTCTCTTTGTCGTCGTTGAAAACATAGAAAATCCTTTCTCCGAGATTATCACAATTTAAGCTATCTAGAAACTAGCAAGAAAGGAATAAAAATGAGCTAAATTTGAGTTCTTTGCATTTCTCTAGTTTAACCATTCAGTTAAAATGATCAACCCTCTTCTGGATATTTTGTTTGTGATTTTTTTTTCCCTTTTTCCTTCTGCTTTTTTCTTATAATAGTCAATATTTCACCATGTTAATTCATAATGTATCCAGGTGAGTAAGTATTCCCTATTCATACTAGAAATAATGTTGGCGGGGGGGTGGGGTGTGGTGGGGGGAATCGGCTGAATATGGCCAGGATAGAAATACGACACACCTTAGTTGCATGGGATTGTGTAAATTGTTCCTTTTAAGTGAGAAAATTCAGGGAACCAATAATAATTAAATAATTATACAGCATAATGGATAAATGATATCTTCATATTTACCATTCTATTGATACTGTTATCATTTTGGCAGCTTTGTGTTCCATCAATGCACTGGTTGCTACGGAGACACCACTGGCAGCCATATTTGTTTTCAGCGCACTGTGAGCAGGATGCCAGTTGGGTACAATTGTAAAAGTCAAATGGCGCGGAGGTGATATTCTGACTTTGGCCGGCTTCCTGGTAATGCAACTGTAACTCAACAGTTCTGGATCCTGAATACGAAGAAAGAAGCACTTTGATGATACATGACAACCATACATAAATTTGATACATTGAACAAGCACAAGACGCTCAAGATCGATACATCGATCTTGATAATTTGATGAGGTTTTTCCTTATTTCACGCAGGAAGGCAACGGACGTATAGGCTCGTGTGCCTCCCTGTTACCGTACCTTAAAGCTTTATTTATAGTATTATTTGGCAGTGGATATTACTAACAGACATACATATTGGAAAATATATAGTATAATGCATTCATAGAAATCCTACAAAACTGCAAGTACTCATTAGAACATCTAGAATATATTGATACATTTTTCCCTTTCATATAGGTGTTGTTGTAACTTTGACTCTGTGTAGTGATATAAAATAGTCACATGATCAGTTTATTGCACTTTCTGACACAGTAAGGCCTTTGAAGAAATTACTAGACACCAATTTTCCTTTTCTTGCTATGTGAACAAGATTATAAACAATTCAGACAAAATGTTTAGTTATTTATATACAATGCTTAAACCTTGCTTTAAAATGTCACGTATGATGATTTTAAGACTTTAAAATGTATCTCAGATACTGTCAACGTCACGTACAACACTTCATGAACTGATTTTAACTTCCAAAGAACTGTGAATGTGACCATGATCCGAACAGCAGTCTCCGTAAAGCTACAGTAGTCATCGAAATATTGTCTGACCATATAGATGTGACCCTTCCTCGCTTTGTCTTTATACACTATTTTGTTTAATTGAAAATCACTTAAATTAGGAAAGGAAAAGGGGCAGGGCAGGGCAAGGAAAGGGGTGGAAGAATATTAAAGGGCAGGGCAAGGAAAGGGGTGGAAGATTATTAAAGGGCAGGGCAAGGAAAGGGGTGGAAGATTATTAATCAGTAATTTCATATTTTAATTCATACTTGAGGTGCAAAAATAAATGAGTGACAGGACAAAGAGCGAGCAATAATTACTAGCTTGATTTCCAACCAAACCAAGATTGGTTCAGAAACCTGTAGTATCGCAGCTTCTAATTTAGCCTTTCATTGGCATGCAGTTCAAATGCTTTACAAGTTCAAGTCTTTCCACATGAAATTTATCACAGACTTTATGCAATTTCTGATTTTCACATTCGTTCGCTTTGTCCGACGAAGGCAATGGCAGCATTTTTCCAGGAGGATATGCCTCGTGCCAGTTAGTTCTGGTAAGAACCCCTACAGACTTTTTCTCATGACGTAAAGCACTGTCTGATCGAGCTGAAATTACCATTCAATGGTGCAATTTGAAATCACCAAGGAATTTACCAGTTACTGCAACTAAGACTTCCACTTAAAATTATTCTCATCATCTCGCTCAACCCACTTCTTAAAATTAACTACGTCATTTTCTAAAGATCTGAAGCATTCTTTATGGAACTGCTTACAGTAAGGTGACCAGACGTCCCATTTTCGGGGACAGTCCCCGATTACAGTGTGCTGTCCCCGATGAACAAGTGTCCCCGAAAATGTCCCTGATTCTTCAAAATGTTCAGGAATTTCGAAAATATCCCACATTATTAGTAAAATAATTGTAAAAACAAAATTTAGTCAAGTGTGCAGTCGCAGAACGGAACTAACCAGTATTTCAGGTGGGCCAGTGTAAAGTGGGATATGCTAGATCGATCTAGCCTAGCACTCTTTCGTAAAGTAAGTAAATTTCATCTAAGAAAAAGCTACATTTTTGAAAATAAAATTGATTTAAAAGTGCTTCTAAGTATCACCATTTTACATCTAAGCACCTTAGGCACTTGAAAATTTTCCAAATGGGAGGGGGTCACCCCGTCCCCCATATCAGTCACGCAATAAATGTCCCTGATTCCAGTCAGGCAAATATGGTCACCTTAGCTTACAGTGTAACATTCTTGGCGAGAATTTGAATGGGTTAAACTGCAGACATTATGTTCTATAAGTCCAGTTGTGAATCATTTCACTTCATATCTATGACATCTATCATGGAATCTCAATTATCCTCTGACAGTTATCCCAAATCAATATCTGCTTCAGGGGCCCAATCCATCACACCCCTCAAAAGGAAGGGACAAATTAAGCTGATACTTGATGCTTTGTGAAGAATCAATGAGTCTCTTCTATTTCTGGTCATGTAGTAGAGTCCAGCTTGTATGGTGTATTGTCCAACTGAAATAGATACTTTGAATTGAGTTGTGGCTCTGTGACAAGTTTTTGTAAAGAGTTTTGCTTCTGTGACAAGTGATGATGAGTAAAGCTAAAAACTATGGAATGTTTCTACCATAGCTAGGATCAGAAACACTTCAGAAAAGACAATCACCAGTAACACAATTAAGGCAACTAGAATAAGAAACCACACACATACATAACACCAAACACACAAACAACACCATACAAATACAAAGGATAACAAACAAAAGAACATCCTCTAAGTTGAATCATGGAAAGTATTTCCAAGGTTGAATTCACTCAAATATAAGTTTCAATTATGAGTAATTTCTACCTGTTCTATTTGTTTGTTTACTTTCTTTTATTTCTGTTTTGTTCTCTGTCTGTTTGAAAAATGGTACACCATATAAACTTACCTTCTGTTGTGAATATATTTCCAGGGGTATCACAAGTGACCATTGTCATGTCATGCCCAACTGTGGCAGGGAATGGCCCATAGAAAGTGTGGCCATCCCGAAATTCACATTGGAGGCTTCCTTCTAGGTCGGTGGGCAGGTTTGAAACGTTAACTGTCAACTGTAAAATAGGAGAGGAACAGAATTTATTGACGTGGTACAGTCGCCCGAATAGCAGGAATGTTTTCAACGGTAAAAATGTTAGAAGAAAGTATTAACATTGTAACAGAGTTGCATTAGAAATGAAATGCAGACTACTATGGAGGGAAATAAGTATTAAATGCACTGTGTCAAAAAGAAAAGGTGCTGCAGCAGCTGCAATACCCCTGCAGCAAGGCTGTACCAATATCAGAGAGTAGAGATTATCTCGGCAGAAAAGCAGTGCCTTACGTGTGTAATTGCAGAGCCGAAAAGATTGATATTAACAAAGCCTTGCTGCTGTAATGATGTAGCCATGATGGTGTATAACCAGAAAACCAAAACGTCATATGGTTCTGATGCTTCTTCAAGATGCCAATTGAAATTGAGATAACCGATAACTTAACCTGAGTGGACTATAAGAAACTAGAACACTAAAATGGTGTAGGAACTCATATCATTAACTTTGAATGAAAATTAAGATGAAAACTAGAAAGACAAGAAGAGCCAACATCCCTGGCCCCCATCTCTCCCCCCCATTCAGCCCCCATTCCCCTCTCAATCTCCATGTCTTTGATTACTGCTCCGTAACCAAAAACGTTTGGCATAAAAAGGCAGATTTTGTTTGTCCTTGATTTTATTCGCGAAGCTTACTGACAGCCAGGCAAGCAAGCGCACACATTGTTGCACAGTTTTTATTTGTTGAGAAGGGAAATCCAGTCACAGGAAGGATATATCATATATCTACACTCTATTATGTAAAGTACTCAACTGATGACTGTATGAACAATGTAAACTCTCATATCTTTTCATCTTACAGCAACAAGCAACGGATACAGTATATGTATTGTCACAGGAAACATTCTCCTCTTCAATGTTTGTGTTTAGTAATTCCGACCAGCAATATTTCTCTTTCCTCTCTTGGATGACAGGTGTCCTAGGGTTTTCAAAGTTCATCGGCTCTTAAGCATACGGATCGCTATGAACAAGCGTTGATTTCCTCCAGACAAGATTGAAATCTTCAAGTATTTAGGAAGTCAATGATTTTGTCAGACAAAATGTCAAAGTAGCATTTACTTATGAAAGATGAATCATTTAATATTAAAGGAGGACCCATATTATGTAAATATTCCATTTTCGACTGATTAAATCCTTCTTCTCCCTAATTGAGATAAGGATAAGATCTATAAAGCCCCAAAAATCGACTGTAAGCAAATAGATTGTGATGTCACAGTAGTTCATTACTGTGCGAAACGACTGTCTTTTGTTTATTTTTTCTTTGTTTTTGACCTTGAATTGGGTAGAAATCCATGTTTACCTTAGAGGAGGGGGTGTGAAATTTTCAAACTATTAAAGAATGTTGTATATTTACACTACAGTTAATTAAACAAGGAGAAGATTAAAGTTTGAGATCTGAACATATTAATTATGGTTACCATTTTTTTTATTTAAATAGTCCAACCGTACAATATATTGGTAATGAGATATATTTATTTGCACTCTACATAACGTTTAACGGTGTACAAAGGTACACAACAGAATGGGATACGAGTCAGAAGGCTGGCAGAGGACAAATCATTTTTTCCTCTGTTCCTTCCCCTAACCCCTCCTCCCCTTACCCCTCCCCCTCCCCCAAAAGTTCAAAGCAATGATTCCATGAGGACATTGTGCTGTCACAGGTGGCAATGTCAACACCACTGAACATTGACTGATGTTCCACCCTGTCCCCTCCCCATGCCCCCCACCCCATCCCCATCTTACACCTGTGTCAGGAGCCCTGATAACCACCAGACCCTACTAAGAGCATTTACATCTTTGCAATACCAAACCACCTCAGTACAGGGCAGTAATTTGGTGGGTCAGAACACCCAGGAACGTACTATATCAAAAACAAAATGAATAACAACTTTAATACTATTCTTAAAGTATTTTATAGCTAAATTATTTAAATGGTGACTAATGGCATTAAGTTGAAAGGAAAAAGAGAGCAATTCTGAGCCATTAACCATGAAAAGTACACGGCAACTTTGCTTTAATCATTTACACGAGTAAATGCTACAGTATGTCAAAGACAAGGCACCGCCAAAAAATGTAACACACAGCCAAATTGGCAAAAATTTGTTTGAATGGGGGGGGGGGGGATATTTGCCCTTGATAAACCCCATTCTTAGGCCCCTTTTTTTCTTTCCAAAAGGGGGACTTCAAAGCCTTCAATGAAGAAACAGCTGCCACATGAGTTTAATGTTCTCGCAACTCAATAATTTTCCAAGATCGAATAAAGACCATTCCTCAAATTTTAGCATGATTTCCATCTGTCATCACTGTTACTGTCTATGGAAATTATCCTATTACCCCTGCAGCAGTTTACATAGTACACGAAATCTGGAGAAATACTTAAGAGCTGGAAGATTAAACCCATTCAAGGAATTACTTTAATACTTCACTAGTCCTATACATCACTTTTGTACATAGAGATGGGGGATCCATCATTACACACCAGTTGTTCTCCTATCATTACTAACTCTGTCAAGCAACTGGCTGAATTTCCATTACATCAAGAAGTACATCAAACTAAATCCCACTCATTTATAGAGATTCACGAAAGTAATTAAACTGTGGGCTATAACGTACTCATCCTACGAGGTATATTTGCCATATCTTTCTTCTAAGTTATACCAAACAAAATTAATGCCTTCTCCAGTGGTTGGCAATGCAATGACCTCTGACCTGTTTCTTATAAGCTAAGTAGGTTATATAAGCAGGCTAAGTTTAAGACCATATATGCTGGGAAAGATATCTAAGCTAATTACTGAATTGAAACTTTGAAAATATTTATTTGGGACAGTAAAAGACAGTACACTGTATATCTGAGACATCACACATCTGTTTATTAAATTACTTTATAAATGGCGCTGGGGGGGGGTGGGGGACAGGGACAGGGGAAATGACCACATAGCTTGTCAAACAGCCAATGCCCCAGCCATTAGATCCCTGGGAAAATGTGCCAGAAGCCATTATTTTTTAATATTAAATATGTAGTTACTGTAAATCAATCTTTATGATAATTTAGTGCATAGAATGAAGTATAAAAATGATAGATTACATAATGCTAAATGGACTTTGGTTTCTTTCCGCTTGCTTTTAAGCCAATTATTTTAATTCCCTCTACCCCTCTTGATTTAATAAACAGTTAGCTAGCATATACCTTCAAAGACCCTTACCACACAATTTTAAACCGTTAACTACATGGAATATTAAGTTTGCTCAAACTTACAAATATGAATATCATATTTTTATATCTATATATTTATATATAGTTGTGTCTGAGAATATAAATTTGCAGCTGCCTTCCATATACCCCAAAGAAATCTGCTGTATAAAATTAAAATAATTAGACTAAGTTTAATCCTTCAAATTTAATTTGTTATTGATTGAAGAGGATCGAAGTATGGCGAGAATCCCGACTCTATTTGCATTGCATTGGAGAAAATGACTCGTGGGTAAAAAAGTAAATGAAATATATGTGAACGCATAAATCTTTTCAATATGAATGACGTGGTCCTGAAATTATAACATAAATCCATGTAATTTGCTATATTATATTGACGTTCCACTTGACAGAGGGAGTAATACAAGAGTTTAGGAATGTGACCCATAAAAGACATAAATTTTATGGACCAAATTGTAATTTGCATTGAAAGACATCAATTGTTCAAAATTTTTAATTAACAATTTGAGATTTCTTAGATATGACATTTGAAACTGGCCAATACAGAAATTTTGATACTGTTGGTTTGTGGGCAATTAAAATGGAAGGAAAATTGATTCTTCCTTTAAGGCAGTAATGTACATACACACACCATCATACTACATACACACACGAACACACACAGAGAATGTTAATTGTAGGCATATATAGTTTAGTAATTGTGTTCTTTTATCCATTCTCTCGTCCCGTATAAAATCACGTGCATGGAACGATCCAGACCACATTCGCATTAAATCGCAATGTAGAGATTACCCCAGATAAATTACTCCTGGCCTGCACTAATTGGCAAAAGCTCCAAATAAAATGTGTTAATGATGTAATCGGATGACTGTCATCCATGAAACAGGGTTAATTGTTGACATTAAAAATAACTGTAAAATAAAAAAAATAACAATTCTGTGTTACCAAAACATTTGCACTGGTGAAATACTTATCGATTCAAGGCCAAACATTCCATTTCAAACAAGGTAAAAACTAGGGGAATTCAGGACTATTTTAGAAGTCACAATTAAGAAAGGGTGGCAAGAGGGTGTTAATAAGTTCTTAAAATTATCTCTTTCAATACACGCACTCTTTCAGTGCACAGGTTGAATTCACAAAGTACATTAAAATTTAAATGGAAAAAAAAAACACCCTCTTGATTGGTATTCCTAAAAGACAATTGCATCTTTATGAAAACTTTTGTATTAAATATTATGAATGCAGTCAATTCCCAGAGGTTAATTTTTCTTAAGTCTGTCTCAAAATGTAACTCAAGTTAACATTCTCCATCAATTGAAAAAAAAACACTTCTCATCACACCAGTTAACAATGTCCACACCACTATTTCAACTAACATCTGCAAAACAGCCACAAAATGAAATAATAATAAAAATAAATAAATAAATTAAAGAAGGGACAGAAAAATACTAAATTCTTAACAGAGAAAAGGGCAGATGTACCAACACGGAATCCTGGATAGTACTGTATATATACTGCATGCATGAGCGCTTGGAAAAGATGTGACATGACGTTTCTAACCAATCACAGAACGTGATGCAGTAACCTCCTTTTTATGCTGTTGTGTAGTTCCCAGAGGCAATTAAAAGCAAATTTACATCACTCGCAAATTTGATGGAAATTTAAAATGTTAGAAGCGGGTTCATCAATCTTTCCTCAAATGAATTCCCTCGGGATTGAGAGACGACGGTACCATGAAATGTCAAATTAAAGCTCATTACTTTTTATAATGTTGTCAACTGTGAGATGCTCTGCCGTATTTACCAAGAGCAGAGAACAGTTCCCAAAATAGTGATTACAATAAATGAGAGAAAGACATTAGTTAAAAAGTGCGACATTATGACACCTTAATTTTTATACAAAATTCATACAAGAAAAACACTGCAAACATCAATATAAGACATAATGTTCCTTCTTTTTTTCTTAAGTGCAACAGAATTGGGACAAATTCCAGTCACATGATCCAACAAATGCCATCTCACAAAAAAAAAAAAAAAAACTTTGCAAAAAAATAANNGGGGGGGGGGGAGGGAGAGGATACATTAAATGGGAATGTCTTGATATTTTGGATTTTGTTAACATACCAGCTGATATGTATTAATTACATCCATCACCATCCGCTTTCTTTATTGCATTGAGTAACATTTGTGTGAGTACCTATCCTTTGACCATTTAAACTAATCAATATATTGTTAATTGAGTACAGCATCTTGTTGTTTTAGACATTATGACATTATGTGCCACTTAAGAGTGCCTGAGTGCGCTGTACATCACTGTGCATATATAACATATATATATTCACACTTCGACTGCAAATATAACATACTGTATGATATAGTTTCACCTTCTCTCCAAAAGGCTTTTCTAATTGTCTCACTCATGGGTAAGGTTCACTTCTTTTAAAGGGCCACGTAATTGATATTAATTACCATTACAACCAGTGCCACTAAACTGAGTACCATCCACTTCTGTACCAAAATGTACTTTAAGGCTCCCCCTAATCAGTCTTGAAGCACTGTGCTTAATAACAACTTAATACATAGTGTGTTCACTGATCATATAAACGGTGAGCTATGAAATAGAGAGTTCTGCACTTAACATCGAAAGAGATGAATATTTATTTCATGTGCAAAATGTGATTGTCATGTGACTTAAATGAATTAGTATTATCAATTTACTTTTCTCTGCAATAAATATATCCCCACGCTGAACGGCCTCTACTGGTCGTAACAAATCTTTTCCTCATATGACCGGAAAGTTACGTTATCTAACCCGAAAGGGAAGTTTAACAAGAAACACACCACATGCATATCAACTTCCTTGGCCAAATAACAGCTAGCCATTGCATCATACAGTGTTTATATATTCCATCAACGAGAAAGAACAACAAACAACTTCAGAACTGATGACTGTGAAAAATATTATTACTTCCTATTCTGTGATAACTCCAATCAAATAAATTATCAATAAACACATTTTTTTGTACATCTTGTGCAATAATTGTTTCGTAATCGGGTAATTATATGAACGAATGAACTTTGTACGTGATGAAAATTTGAATTTAATCTACAGAGCAAACCAGAAAGATAAACATTCCCACTGCTGGGTGAGACTG
>JAIPMN010017375.1:0-16031 GCA_020650975.1 Apostichopus californicus
ATATATATATATATATATATATATATAGTAGAAAAGATCAGGACAACATGTAATGCCTTTACATCCAACATAATATTAAGAATAGATACAACAACACACTAAACACTCGAACACCCTAGTCCTTCGCGGTCAGGTGTAAAAAGAGTGATTGAAATCATGTCAGTCTACCGTAAGCCTCCAGACTGCTCAAAGTGCTTGAACCCGGAAAGAAAAGCCATATCCCTATCGAGACCATGACAATGGAACGCACTTTATGGATCAATTCGACTTCCTTCAATTATCCCTACAAATTATTGAAGAGAACCCTTAATTACTTAACCCTTAATAATTGAATCCAGAAAAGTGGTTAGAGATGTTTTTGCTATGGTATTCTTTTTGAAATAAGAAAATCTGATTTTGTTTGTAATTTAGGTCAAAGCTGTCAACACCATTTAACCTCGGGTGCAAGTCAGATTACGTCACCTGGATTCCCTAATGAATATGCAAACAACCTGACGTGTACGTGGACTATTGAAGTATCGGCTGGCATGTCCGTTGAGTTAAAGATTGAGGAGTTCAACTTGGAAGTATCAACTGGATGCTACAAAGATTTTTTATCGGTAAGACAAAGAAACGGTCCTGCAGAAATTTAATTAAAATTGTTTTAGTAAAGAAGAAAACAAATGACAGTAATAAGAATAAATAAGGAAAAAGTGTGGCCAGGGATTAGGAAGGTGACAACTTCTAAGATAAAGACAATGGAGAGGTTGCCGTATATACTGTTAGTGGTGTCATTCATTTCCAAGTTTAAACTTTTCGAATTATGTATATTAATTACACGAAATGTGTATTAGTCTTTACATATTCGATTTCATATTCGAAGTTCCAGTTTTTTGTAAACAAAAAGTGGGTCAATTGAAACTAAATGATTGAATGTATTTGTAATCGCAAAACTGTGACTGTGCCCGTGACGTCTGCTAATGCATCGGGTAACAGCACATTAACTGAAATATTCTTTGTAGTTTTGTTTCAGTTTACAAAGTATGCATTTGCATAGATCAACATAATACTGATATAAACAGGCAGCTAATATCACCGTTGTTAGCTGTTTCTTTGTTCAGGAAGTGAATAGAAAAACTGTTAACATCAAGTCATATAATCATACGCGGAATTGATGTGTGTGTGTTTTTATTTTTAATGTACTTGACAACAATATCATCCTGCTCAATGTATACTTTTTTCATCGTCGTACACGCTACTTTTATCATTGTACTTTTATAAAGCATCGATTAATGTAATGCTATCATTGTTCACTTTAACGCTATCATTCCATGTACTGTTTTGTTGTCGGATATTTTTTAAGTTTTTATTATTTTCATCATGTAATTTTATATTACCGCAGGGTACTTCTATGTTATTATCGTGTAACATTATATTATCCTCATGTGCTGCTATATGTTATCTTCTCGGGTATGTTATATATTGTCATCGTTCACTTCTATATATGTTATCACCGTTTATTCTTTATATATTGTAGTGTCTTGTATGTTATCATCTCCAGTAGCCTACTTTTATATTATCATCATATACTGTTATGTTATTATCGTGCACTTTTAGATTGTTATCATCAAAAACAAAACTTGTCAATTTCGGCGTTCCATACCTTTTTTTTCACATATTAAAAGAATACACGGCGAATATTATTGTATTCACTGTAAGTCTGGAAGTATAGCACATTGCCACGGGAATATTCAGCTATGGATTTTATAATGTATAATAGGTATATGACGGCTCTCAATACGATGGTACTGCCCTCCTCACCCCGTCGTGCGGTTCGGAGATCCCATGGCCGTTTCCATCCACTGTTTTGGTGTCCACCAACAATCTCATGACGGTTCTCTTCACGACAGATGGATCGAATGTAGCGAGCGGATTTAGAGCGACCTTTAAAGAAGGTTAGTAAAAATCTGACACAGGAGTGTAGTGGCGAAGGGCAAGGAGGTATTTAGCCCCACCACCCAACCCCCGTCTCTAAATAAGTCTTTTCCATAAAAATAAAAAAAGTAAGAAAAAGAAGGAAATACATGCCAAAGAAATTTCAGTTTTATCCGTCACTCTTTCCTGACTTGTATCTTTGAACTTGAAAATTGAAAGGAGCAAACACGAAGTATCTGAAGATTTCCGCAGTTTTCAACCCTCGGCCTACCAGGGCTCTCGCTCTTGATGGTTCGGTGTCAGCTATTAACAGTGTACCCCCCTCACCCCTTCCCCTTCCCCTTATCGTGAATACTTAAATGCATTGGAGACTCGCCCCAAACCGCGTGCGGCCCTCTGAAAAAGTTAACTTTCTGTTGCTTGCAAGTGACGTTTTGTTCGTGTCGCTACAAAATGCAGAAAGTAATGAAACGTGATACCGTAATTGTTATCTTTAGCTGGACCTGAGATGTCCATCGCTGTATCGTTTGTATACTGTGCTGTGGGTATATACCGCAGCTGTATGTACTGACTGTACACTAGTGTCTAATTACCGACGGTAGCAAGCTGTGTGCGTTTTTTCTGGGATCGATGGTGGTGTTTAACACTTCTGTTACACCTCATTCGAAACTAGGTCAAATTACCGGCATTAGACGTTTCTTTTTGCGTGCGTCTTCCCACCCGTTAATACTCCTGCCGAAGTTACCATCTGCGAAATATCACTTTGCATTGTGTTACGTGTATATGTTACCTATCATGTCGTTAGTTTCATAACAATATACCGTCCCGGAACATATTGTACAAAGAACAGAACATGCACGGCTTACCGAACTTTATTATCTACAAATCTAGTTAAATTTCCTCATCAACTTAAATGCATCATTTTCAACTGTAAAAATCACCCCCCCCCCCTCTCTCCTCCGCCCACTCCCGAAAAAGTTCAATCTGCCGTATTGATGTGACATGGTAGTCGATTTTCGTCATCTTTTTGGCTGAACTAATTAGTGTCATCCGAATCCCTCATCGACACGATTTTTAGAAAGTTAATCAATCTGATGTAATTCATCCGTCCTTTTTCGACAGTTTTGCCACGACAAGAGTTTCTTCTCGTTAGTGATAACTTTTTAGGACATATCTTCAAACAGAACCTACTGGGTGTCGAGGTGGATATTATACCGGCGATCGGTCAGAATACAACGGTAGGACTAATGCCAACTGATGTGGCTTATGACCCGATCGGACAGCATGTCTACTACTCAGATGCAACAGGCGGCTTCCTTGCGAGAATAAAGATTGATGGATCACATGAAGAAATCGTCGTTACTGAAGATGTTGATGGTAAGACGAAATTTCATTCTGCCTGAGGTTGAAATTGTTTCCACCGTTTCAGTAGCGGATTACGGGCGGGGCAACAGGGGCACGTGCCCGGCCCCCCCCCCCCACATTTTGGGCCCCCACATTTAGAGTATCCTAAAATTGACAAAACTGTCGTTTTTGTGATCCACAAAATTCTTAGCATGTAACGTTGAAGTGATGCGTTTCCCATGCTGCTTCGCTGACTGAATATCATTCGCTACTCGAATCAAGGCAGTCACTAATCAGTCCGGGAGAAACCCTCGATCGAGGGTGTGATTTTCGTCTCAGTGAAATAGCCTGTGTACAATCGTTATGTTAAAGAAACACAAACTCCGGTGTGATGATCGCGCACTTGTTATGATATGCTAGCTTCAAAGGCTGCCGCGATGACTCACTAACACTTGGATACCTATTAACGGTAACGTAGCCCATGGAGGTAAAAGCCTCCATGCGTAGCCTACGCAAATTTAGCTTTTAGGTCTATCTTAGCCATTTGTTTTTAATATTATTTTGGGATACAGGTGTACATACATACATTTTATTATTAGCTTAAACATACTATAGGCTACTCCATTAGGTAAACTACTGAATTACTGCAAATGATTGGGTTCGTATGCGGAAAAAATACAGACTATAGGCCCCCCACACAATTGCGTGTCAGGCCCCCCCCCCCCTCCCCACACGCTAGTCCGGCCCTGTGTACAGGTTTAACTCTTAATGTCAGTGGAACTCCGCCTTTCATAATGCCAATCGTGTGAGTTCAACCTGTCGATGATACTAGACTATATAGTCAGTGTACAATATTATACTGAAATTCCCACCACACCCAGAAAGGTACCGTATTTATATCCATCAGCAATATAACACGTTATAATGAAACGTTTCATGTTTTCATTTAACGACAAATTAACTACAGTTTAAATGTTGATACTGTTGCAAGCTATATCCTTCTTTTTCATTAATTTAGTCTTCTTCTTCTTCTTTTGTTTTTAAATCCTTACTATAGACCCTATCGGCTTGGCTGTTGATTACATATCAAGGCGCTTGTTCTGGGTAAATGGTAATTCACAAACAATCGTTTCGTCCAGGCTTGATGGAAGTGATAGGAAGGTACTGTTGCAAGGGAGTATTGGATTGCAAGCAGATTTGGAAGTGCAACAAGTATCCAGGTATGATGATCAACGACATATGTAGGCTTAGGCCCAAGGGGCACCGAGAAGCTGACTAAAACCCTGGGGACAATTTTTTTGTTCGGGGGGGGGGGGCCTAACTTTTAAATCTTCACTTTTTTCATCAGTACGGTATACAATGAACATGGGAAACACATTATTCTGATTTCCGACCCCCAAAATTGACCTGTGCCCCAGGATTATGCCCCATGAATCCCTCTTGTCAACCCTGCCTATGCTGGAATAGATGTCGGATGTGAATGGGGTGGATTTAATCACCAAAATCTCTTCTCCATTACTTCGTACTGATTTGTGATGAGAACATGAAAAGGTCTTACTATTGACTTCTTATTGTCTTATTCAACTTGAACTGTCTGATGGAAAACAAATCAAAACTTTTTTTCTTATCTTTATCGATCAAGGAAAATCTTTTCCGGGTTATAATCGTGTAAACTCCTATATTATATATAACGCGTACATGTAGGTCTATTTAAGGTCATTCAGACGAACATTAATTCTTCTGATTAAATATTTTATAGGCCTATTTTTAGAAATGTAACATTTGCATGTGGATGAATACATTGAACCATGCAAAGACAAAAAACACAGTTTTCAGTAGTTAGTTGGATCATTAATTACTACGTGATAATTAAGTCTATCACAATGCATTTACGCAATGCATTAACAGCACTGACCGCAATGTAAACAGAGGAAGTATTCTTAAAAGACATACATATTGTTATAATTCATTTATCCATATGCATGCATATCACATGTGATATGATAGTCTCAGATTTAAAATCAAGGCTTTCACCAACTAATTATTTAATCCACAACACAAAGTCAACATAACGTTATCGACATATGCCGAAAAACATTTAAAGAATATAGACTTTCCGTGTTACAGAATGAAGGGAATTATACACACTGTACGGATATGACGGATCTTATGTATAATTATATCGACGTTTCGATCCTAGCAGGATCTTCTTCAGAGGCTAAATGACGAGTAACAGTAACAGAAGGGACAAAAACACGCACAGAATACAGAAATGACAAAAATGAAATGAAGAAGATCCTGAAGAAGATCCTGCTAGGATTGAAACGTCAGACCAACTTACTTTTACACATTCTATTACACAGGTTCTATAGTGGATAAGCAGTTTGCTAACAGTTTTATTTTATTTTGTATAATTATATCCTTAGTTTCATCTTTTGGACGGGAGTCGTAGGCGCAAGCTTTAAAATAGAGAGATCCCTGAAAGATGGAACAGACCGTGTAACCATAGTAGATACAGAAATGGGCACCTTATCCAACATTTACTGGAAACGAGAAGGTTTGTTATCACAGCTTGATCATAAGTATGCGTGTATATGTGCGTTTGTTTTGTATTCTGACCGAGGACTTGAACCTGAAAAGAATTCCAGGTCCTCGGTTGTGATTTCTAAAGAATCACCACGTCCTCGGAAGAATTCTATTGTATGGGGTATTGTTAAGGTTAGGGTACGCGGATTTGAGCAATGGAAAATACAATGGGGTCCTCGGTCTGAATGTAATACAAACATGGGTGTTTGTGTGTGTATGTATGTTTTAAGTACGTATGTTGTATGTATGTGCGTGTAGGCTATGTGTGTTTGGGCGTATGTATTTATGTATACTTTGAAAAGAGGAATCATAATCCACATCCAATGAGGAAGGGGATAATTACAAACAACTTAAGCCAGGCTGATTAAAAGGCACGAGTGCGCCAGCTTTAGTGCGGGTCAGCTGTTGGACTAAGAACTTTTATGACGAGGAGTATATATTATGTACGAACAGAAGTCAATTGTTGAAGACGGTTAAATATTTACGTTGGGAATTTTCGTACATCAATGATTTGAGACCAACCTTCATAAATTCATTCTCCATTATACCATTAAATGTAGAAATGATAATATTATACTTTGAAGCACTAACCGTTATCTATATTTTTTGTTCCAAACAGAAAGCAAACTTTATTGGTACGAAGTTGTATCTTTAAGAATTGAACGGTGTAACGTTGACGGAACTAATCGTGAACTCCTTTATGAGGCACCCGGAACGTACGTTCCATACCGTCTAGTTGTTTCTGATGAAGCATTTTATTGGACAGATGGGCCCTTCGGAATAGTCGCAATCGATCGACAGTTTGAAAGAGAGCCAGTTTCGAGAAGGATAGGCATTCACGGAGAAGAACCTTATGGACTAAGTTTCTTCTCTTCAAGTGGTAGGTTCACAAATACTACTAATAAAATAGTAACCTCTACTAATTTATCTGCTACCAAACAACCCTTAGATGAGGCATTGTAATGTACCGTATATGATAATGATGACAATTTGCATGGAATAGTATCAAAACAAGCCCCCCCCCCCCAACCACTCACCCACACACCACCGTCTCACTTTAATGCTATTTTGCGACACAGCAGCAGCAGCCAATCAAAACTTGCAACACAGCACTTTTCTGATATTTAGAAGATATTCACTACAACAACCTTAGATTCGGCCCATCACCATGTATTGTTCATATACTGCTAGTGGCGGTCTATGAAACGACGACGATACCAAGGGTGATGCGTCATATCCCATTTTCCAACCCCCATCCCCCCCCCCCCATTCTGCTGTTCCATCGAAAGACCGCAAATGTATGACTAATAAGATGAAAAAAAGAATCATGGTGTATTGATTTCTCCAGATGAACTTTGCAACATCCATTTAACGGATGAGGACGGTGAGGTGACGTCATCGCTATTCGCTGCAGACTACGAGTCTAATCTTATTTGTACTTGGATCATCGAAGCCCAACAAGACAGGGTTGTAGAGTTTACGATCGAATCATTTGATCTGGAGACATCAATGGATTGTGGAAAAGACTCCTTAATGGTAAGAACGATGACTTTACATCATTCCTCTCTTACCTGTCTCTCATTCATATGATTTCTCCTTTCTATAGCTTACGATAATAGGTAACATACTTGAACTGCGCCCCCTCACCGTCCTTAACCGCTCGAGGTCGAGACCTTCCTTTTAAATGTACTAGTCTTCGTGGGGAGGTGTGCGTCTATGTTGACCGTCAAGCGAGTTAAAGCTTCACAAGGTCAACCCTGTCTATAAAGATAATCTGCGGCCTCTGGTGTATCTGGTTTGTTAAAACAAGCAGAAACTATGCTTCGTATATGTTTAAACTCTTCGTTGGGTTCTTTACAGAAAAAAATTACAATAAATTAATATATAGTACTAAACATTCCACACATGTTAATAACCTCGCCTTCTCTGCGTACATCGGGGCTGAAGTCATCACCCTAGAAGTTAAACAAAAAACTAATTTCTTGTTGTCGTAATTAGAAGCAAAATATCCTTTTCTTGGAGTTTTTACAGAGTATGACACTTACTAACTTGTGTGAGTTTGGTTGTAAGTGGAATATTGCTATGAAATACTAAAAGTTGTTGTGAGCGGGTGCTGCTTATCAATAACCCAGCACAAGTAAGATATTTCCTTTGAATTTGAAAATTCAAGCAAATTGGAAGATGAATTTGCACAATGTGCAAGTAATGTATAAAGCTTCGCTATACAGACTGATATTTAATTGATCAAATCTTAGCAAACACGATTTCGTTCCTTTGATCGAAACTTTGAAAGCGACAGTTGCGTGTGGATGCATGTATTACTGCCAGTAACATTAATCAAGTCTTCTTCATTACACGAAATATCAACTGCATCCGATCATAAAGAATGTAATCACAGAATGTAAATACAGTATGAAACTGTTTCCCGAAAGATAATGAGGTCGGTATTGAAGAACTTAGCATGCATAGACTCCGGATGTGTGACCTGATTAATTCACATTGGCTTCGGCTTTGAGTTCAACGTTCCTGTGTGATGCCGTGTTGGACGATTCTAACCATAATAGTAGTTTCCGACTTTGCGATCCGCGTTTATTCGTTGCCGACTTGCGCGGTCCCCCGCACAATTTTGCAAGGTCGGTAAAAGCAGGGAGTTGTTATGGAAAGTGTCTCCATAGTTTTTCCTTTTCGGAAAATTAAAAAGGGTCACTGAAATATTTTGGAATAGTATCGCTGAACAGTGTCAAATACGATTAAACAAAAATAAAACAAAAAATAAATCTTAGACGATAATCAGTCGTAAAGAGTAATGATGACCATAATTCGTTCATTGCAAAGACACTCGTAAAATCGAATAAAACCCCCAAAAAACAAAAAACAAACACCTTGCCCTATATAAGAGAAGAAACAAACCTGTCACACCAGAGGCATGTTTTTGTTTGTTTTGTTCCATAGATATATGACGGTACTAGCGGTGACGTACTTCTCCCTCCTACTTGCGGATCAAGGATAACGTGGCCTTCTTATCCTACATTGCTGCTCTCGACGGGAACCACCATGAAGATCGTCGTCTCCACCAACGGGTTTCCTGTAGGTACAGGATTCAGCGGAAAGTACAAGCAGGGTAAGGACTATACCTCTTAAGAACTTTCATTCTTTGTATTAAAGGGTGACACAAAACCCAAACACCTTCTTTTGATCACTTGACAGAGATCTTTGTGAAGATCAACCCTCCCCCCCTCCTCATCCACCTCATCCCCCTCCCCAACCACCTCATCCCCTCCCCCAACCACCTCATCCCCTACCCCAAACAACTTAGAAACATGTAATTCTCTTTGGGAGATATCTTAATTTAAAAAAGTCATCTCTCTAATCTGTTATTTTGTAAATATGTGATGTCATAGTGCCACAAGGATCTGAAAACTTTTGTTTTTTGTCTTATTTTTTTTCATTTCATACTTCAAGGTAGAAAGTGAACAGTGTTGGTCCTACCATTCTTAGGTCATATCAAGAGGGTTCAATATATTTTAGATTCAACATTTGCAGAATTCATCTCCGTTATAGAAAATAAGCATTATAATAAATTAACAAATAATGAAAGAAAAAGATAAAGACCTCAAGCAAATGTGGCTCGATGACGTCATACTTTTAGACTTGACCAAGTCTTCAGCCTTGTGTGTGAAGTTGGGGAAGTTGCTTATGACATTTAAATCTACCACAGAGTCAATTAATGGTGTTTGGGTTTCTGTCTCCATTAAAGTAGTTCATTCCCAACATTTTCTGATCATTGGATTGAAATTTTTACCGAATATTACTTAACTTATGATGAAATGTTAAAGTTTTTTTGTAATTTCCACTAAAAGAACATTAATATGAGAGCAATAAACGACTCTGTTTGATTCTAGCAGATTCGTCGCAAAGAAAACACCAGTTTTAAACACATTATGTACAAGTACATCGAAGAAACTATTCAAAAGTTTCTCCGTTTTCTTCCTTTGCTTATATGCTTTAGATGCTGTTGACCTTGCCGAGCTTCGTCGTTTCAAATCAGGCAAACTCATGTCTCTCTTGCCCCAATATTATTCAATTATTTGGACATTTTGCATTAATCTAAGATGATTCCTTAAATCAAAGACCGTCCCCATAATTCCCCTCAGTGGCTTGACGGGGGGGGGGGGGTTACCCCAGCTAACGTCAGTAAGGGGGGTAGAGGGGTGATGGTTCGGTCGTTGGAAGTTTGGCAATCAGCCGTAAATATTAAACCACTATATACTTAATGCACTATTTGACGTCTACTTTTTTTTGTGGGACAAGCCCTAGTCCACTCTACATGGGAGTCGACTTCAATGAACCCGGAGACTTATTTTAATGAACTCTATAATGTTGGGTGGAATCTTGTATATAGAGTCAATGAATCTGCTAGGAATGAGTTTGTAAGACTTGTCAAAAATATTCAAACTACAAACGAACATCCTCTACATTCCAAGCTCAACTCTCTGTGCAATAAAACAAATTATAATTTGAGAAATCCAAATATCACGCCATGTTTTAGAATTATACTCTTTAAGAACTCGTTGATTTACAGAGCAGCTTTTTTTGTACAAAACAGCTCTTTAGACCCTATAATTGAAGCTTTTTGATAATGTTTTAGAATTTTTACTCTTTAGGAACTCGTTTATTTACAGAGCAGCCCCTTTTTGTAAAATGGTAAAGACAGCTTCTTAGATCCTTTGTTGTAGCTTTTTGATAATTTTGATAACTTTTGTAACGCTTTTTATCGTTCATTATTATCTTAATCTCATAAACTTTTATATGTCTTAACCTGTATTTTTGATGTTCTGTATATTGTTATATTTTTATCCTATTTATAAATTTCTCTGTAAATTTATACTGGAATAAAGAAATGAATGAAAATGTGTACGGTTATGTACATTACATGGCTGCTCAATTACTATGTTGACACTCTGTGGTGAGTGACCTCTCTTTGTTAAATTTACAGCTCATGATGAAGTAACTACTTTGTAACTACAAACTTTCACTCGCTTTCACTTTATATTTATATATATAGTTCTCCCGCGTGATGAGTTTTTCCTCGTCGCTGACTTCACAACTGGAGATATCCACAAACAAAACAGATTTGGAGTCAACTCCATGACGTTGCCATTGGTGGGAGTGGAGAGACCGTTATCCGTTGACTATGATCCACTGGATCAGTTCGTATATTTCACAGACATACTCGCCAGATCACTTAGTAGGATTAAACTTGATGGTACTGATCAGGAATTGTTAATAGATGACATGGTGATAGGTTTGTTCCAAATGCGCATTTATTCTATAACGATCGAAACAGTGCAATATTATGGAAGATTATGTATAGTAGGAGCGAGTGGAGGTATTCCGGTGTATGGGGAAAACCGGCTGCACAAAGGAGACTCATGGGCACATCCGTTCCCGCCCTCCCCCCCCCCCCTTAAACAATACATATTAAGCTTTCTACATCCTCTGACATAGAACATGACCTGTTCTTGTTTTCGTCATATAGAGCAGGCCCGTAGTTGGAATTTTTCTTTGAGGGGAGGGGGACAAAAATGTTAGCTGATGTCCGTCCTGGGGTGGGGTCTTAGTGGAGGGGTATCCTCTGCCCTTGAAAAATCGTTGTGTGAGTATGGGGGCTTAGAGGCCAAATGGTGCTATCATTCCCATCATCTTAACTACATTTTGTGTTGTATAACTTTAAATGTCCATTGCCAGAGTATACGCCTTTGTGTGCGTGTGTTATAAAATGGAAGACATTTGGGAGAAAGTCTGATTTTTTGGAGAGGAAGGGAGGGGAACGTGCACCACCCCTCTCTACAGTCCTGCTTATGACACCATATGAAGCTGAAATTGCATGTTATGATGAAGTAATCGAGGGATTAGGTTGGATTCGGAAAAGCAAGGGCTGCTCAAAGCTAAGTTATTTTGAGAACTACGTAACCTTCTAAGCTATTGAATTCGTTGGCTTAATGCAGTATATTACCCTCTCGACTAAAGATATAACGTTTATTCCGAAACTTTGATATGACTTGATGAGTTTGCAATGACAGCTTATTCAGTACGTGTGTGGGTGTGGGTGTGTGTGTGTATGTGGCGTCTTTGAAATGTAAACAATTCTTACCACTAACCTGGAATAATGAACTACGTTTAATATCGCAGAACTGCTTGTATTTCATTCATATTCTTATAAAATTCTTAGCGTTGAGATTGATTGAGATCGTTGAAATTGATCGATGGGAAAATGTGAAAATTTCTTTGTTTGTTCCACAATTCGCCGACCCATCAGTTCCAGAGGGATTGGTGGTTAACTACATGTCCAGGGTACTCTACTGGGTGGATGCGGGTACCGATACCATCAGTGTATCTAGACTGGATGGAAGTTACCGAAGAATCCTGATAGACACAGACCTGGACGAGCCAAGGGATCTTACCGTCCATTTTACTCAAGGGTTAGTTCAATTTAACAATACCAACTGGGAGTTTTATACATTTCCTCCACGCGATGTAATGGTAATTTTTTTTTTCTGAACCCTTAATAAAATACACCGACAAGAACAAAAGCAATCCTCGCGGAAGGCTTTTAACATGGTGGATTTATCTGTGGTTGGGAGTGCTATAGCATTTTACCTTCTTTCAGCACATTTAAAATATTCTTTACATACTTATACTTTCCTCTTTGAACAGATACATCTTTTGGACAGACTGGGGAGATACTCCCAAGATTGAACGTTCCCATGGTGACGGAGCTCATCGCTTGACAATTGCGACGTCTGGACTTCGTTGGCCAAACGGTATCTCAATTGACCCTGCAGGTAAGAAGGCATGCGACTATAAGACCAAGAACTGAATCTGTTAAACAGATGAAACCGTTTTAGGATCCTTATTTTTGCTGGTTTTTCTCTTGTTTTGTGTGTATCTGGTTTGTTCTGGTTTGATCTGGATTTGACTCGCCCCTTCCTTGTCTATATGCTTTCTTTCTTCTTTTTCACGCTGTCGGTCAAGGTTTTGATCTTTATCGTGTGTACATCCATTGACCAACAGGCATCCTACGTTGAGTACTCCTAACGAATTAGAAATACATCCCCCTCCCACCTAGGGGCGGATTGGTCCAGCGGCTAGCTAGTTGACACGGTATTAATGCACCGCTGAGTCCGAGGCGTCACCAGGTTGAGGTGCCGGCTTTTTGACTCCGTTTTCCTCTTGGTCGCGAACGGTGCTAGTTTTCTTCCGAGGTGCCAACTTCGCCGCTTGTTTGGGTTGGATCACTGAGTCGGTGGTAACTCATGCGCCCGCCAGTCCGACCCGTGCCCCACCCTATTGTTTGTCACTGTTTGTGTATCTATTTATGATGTCACAAATACCTTGTGTACGTCCATATCCGTTCGACCCGATAAGTTACCACAGAACTTAGCACTGCTCCCCACAATTGGTATAATCAACATTTTTCTTCCCCCTCCCCCCCCCCCTCCACGCCCCTCTCCTCCTCTTTCGTCCACTTTCTCCCCATCTCTTACCCTCTTCGTTTTTACACCGTGACCTTCTTATGCCAGAGGATAAGTTGTACTGGGTTGAGGCCAGACTGGATCGACTAGAGAGATGTAACTTGGACGGATCTGCTCGAGACCTTCTGATAGATTTTGCAGGGACTAACGTCAACCCCTTTGGCCTGGCCGTTCTACCAGAGGCCATCTTTTGGACCGATTGGAGCTCCGAAGGAATAGATGTATCGGATCGTAATTTCTTACAAGAACCTACGACCTTCCACATAGCAGATTCCCCAACACGATTAAACGGTATATCCTTCCATAGACGGGAAAACTACACATACGGTATGTATGTTGGATTAACCTTAACCTAAGAAACACGAACAAACTATATAATATATTGATATATCATATAACTGCAATTAATGTTTTACTTTTTAGATTTGTTTTACAATCTATTTAATTTTTCTTTTCAGTTGATATGGATTGTTCCTTTGGACGTTTGAATAGTAGTTGCAATGAACTATGTCTATTGACTCCGGGAGGAAGATCATGTGTCCATGGTAACCATTTCTAATTAAAGTTTATATCAAAAATGTAATTAATGTCAGATCCAGGATTTCTCTGGAGAGGGAGTCCTAACGACAAGTCTCGGTGAGATACCGATAACTAATTCACAAAAATAACGGAGCATATAAAATCGGTAAAAAGTATAGCGAATGTCTGCGCGCGAACCTTGTGAAAGCTTTCCTGTGCATATATTTCAGGCGAATCGTTTCCAGTGAAGTTTTTAGTTGCAAACCAAAATTCTGAAAAAAAGGAACCCGGGCTCTCGCGCGTTGGATCCAATCTTGTTTATTTATTATTTTGGTTTACAGTCTTGTTCAGGGCCAAGGCCCTCTCACACGACTTTATAACCCTGGTCGTTGGTAACTTGACACACCTACACACCAAAGTGTGCACAATTCAATCAATCGCTCCTGGGGCACCACAGTGCACCACAACCACCGGGGGACTTCCCATAGGGTGCAGCCACAAACCGGCGCACGCAACTATATTTACAAGTTACCTCGCAAGTCCCCATCTATACACCTGGGTGAAGAGAGGCAATGGAGATAAAGCGCCTTGCCCAAGGACACAACGCAATGATCTGGCCAGGGCTCGAACCTGTAATCCTTAGATCACAAGTCCACTGCCTTAACCACTTGACCACAACGCCCTCACATGATGGCGCTACTTGTTGATGTTGGCGCTACTTTTCTGATTGAACGAATGCAGTCTAAACGTCTTTATATATTAAGTTTCTGTATACTTTGGTCAGTGTTTTCTTTTCGTTCCTTTTTTTTGGAGGAGGGGGGGGGGTGGCTCTAACTTATAAGAACTAACATTTATGATTATTATTATTGTTATTGTCATTGTCATTGTCTTTATTATTGTTATTGTCATTGACATTTTTATTGTTTTCCCCTCATGTTTGTCTACAACAAATATTCGATTCCTTAAGTTGTTTTGTTTTTCTTTGAAGTTTCACCGATTTTCCATAGTTGTCCGCATAACATCGACCTCTTTATTCAAGAGGGGAGAGATATTAGCTGGGAGGAACCTCTAGCAACCAGCCCATCAGGTGCAGACGTCACAGTTACTACATCACACGAAGGCGGAGGGCTTTTTGTGATCCCTATTAATGATACAATAATGGTGTCTTACAACGCCATCGATGTCTTCGGCAACTCAGCTATATGTTTCTTTAACATCTATGTTGTGTGTAAGTATATGGACAGTTTCTTCGTATTTCACCTTGACGAATGTACGTGTGTGTGTGGAGAGGGGGGGGGGGTGGGGGTGTTTTCCTGGTTTGAAGCTGATTGGTTGAACCCTGCATAATTTTGGTATGATGTCATAAACTATTATATTCTTGTCCAGCTCCTTTCACTGATTGAATGCACTTAAAGGATGACTTTACAGGACGCTTAGTATTCACATTTAAATGAATCTTGTAGCTATGTCTGAGAAGGTCCTTTAAAAACCCCGTAGATAATGGGAATGTTGAGGTTCCAACTGAATGGAAACTGTATGTGCTAAACACGTGAGTTAGGCCACTTTGATGGTTGAACTTTCTATGTCTAACCAGCAAGTCTCAAAAACCAAAATAAATAAATAAGTTAAAATAATGAAAAGGTAGAGGGAAATACTATACATCAGTATGTATGTAGCGATCGAGTACAATATTAAGCTATCTACACCAGTAAATCTTTACTTCGTCTGGTTAGAAATCTGTCACAGTCATTTACAGGCTATAGATTATAGGTATATACCACTGACAGTATGTTTTACCTGTCCCTGAAGTAAGCTCCTTGGTCAGTGCTGACGCTGTTATCTCCATGGATATATAAGTTGGTTAGAAACGACCTTCCAAACCACAACGACCCATGAGTTGGTTAGAATCATGTTTGATCTCTAGAGTAAGGCAAATATGTCACCAAAACAGAACAAGTCCTAGTATTTGTTCGACACAGGTGATCAACGCCTACCGGTTTCGAACCTCTGGACATACAATCAGCGTCCATAGCCTAGTGGTTAGGGTGTCCGCATATAAAGCGGGAGGCCTAGGTTCGAATCTCGGTGGAGGCTGGAAGTTTTTCACTGTTCTGGATTTTATAACTCATTACG